>VZTH01009180.1:0-46919 GCA_013397815.1 Aleadryas rufinucha
GGGGCCGGGGCGGCGGCGAGGAGGATGCGGGCGGGCGGCGGGGCGGCTTTGGGGGCGCTGGCGCTGGCGCTGGTCCGCCGCTGCCTCCTGCTTGGCCCGCTGGGGCTGCGCCCGGCCGGCGCACAGGACGGTGAGTGCCGATTGCGGAGCACCGGCGGCGGGACATTCCACACCGGGACGCGGCACCGGGAGCCCCGCTCCCACCGGTACCCCCGGAGCTTCCATTTCGCTCGCCGGGATGGGGACCGTAACTTGGTGCGGGATGGGGACTGGGAAGGAGGACCGGACGGGCTCGCCTCTCTCCGGGACGGTCCGGGACGGGCTCTTCGCTATGTCTGGACCGGGATCCGACCAGGATGGGCTCCCGGGAACGGTTCCCCGCTGTGTCCAGACCGGACCACACCGGGACAGGGTCGTCCTGGTGCGCCTGCTCCGGTTCCTTTCCGGAACGGGGTCCCTGCTATCCCTCTGTCCCAGTACTGACCCGGGACAGGGTCCCTGCCATCCCTTTGTTCCGGTACCGGTCCGAAACGGTATCCCCGCCATCCCCGTGTCCCGGTACCGGACTGGACAGGGTCGCCGCCTTCCGTCTGTCCTGATATTGGTCCGGGACAGGGTCCCCAGTATCCCTCTGCTCCGGTACCGGACGGTACAAGCTCCCTGCTGCCTCCACCACCCCTGCATCACGCCGGTCCTGCAGCCGCCCATTTTCCCCGCAGCCCCCCCAGCTCTCTCTGTCCCTGCCCCCGGTGGCGACTACTCCGGGGTCCCGAGAGTCCCGCATTTGGCTCCATCCCGCCTGCGGGGCTTTCCCGGGGAACCCCTAATCCCCGGGTTAAGAGGATCGCTGGAGTTTACGTGCAGAGCCGGGAGACCCGGGCAGTGGGCTCCATCCCGGGAATGCTGCGGAGCCCGGCAGCGTCTCTCCCGGGGGAATTTGTAGCCGCGGGGTCCAGGACGATCCCGAGGGAATGTTCACCCAAACGTCGTCCCAAAGTTCGTGTTTCCCGGTGTGACTCTTGCTCAACTCATCCAAGAGCGAGGAGACAACGACGGGTCATCCAAAGCATTATTCTCTGCTAGGGGAAACTGAGGCACGGGGCCAGGTCGGGATCACTGGCGGCAGAATCCCGCTACATTCCCCAAGTGTGATTTGGGGCACATCATGCAGCGGGTTTCCACCGGATCCCAAATCCAGTGGTGGACGCGGGGGAGCTTTCCCGGGGCCGGCAGCATGACAGAGGCAGGAGTGTGCCGGGCTTTTCTCGGAGCATCGCCCTGTTGCGTCTTTCTTGCATCCTGTGAGAAAACAAACAAATCCCTGGCAGGAATGAGCCCAGCGGGGCCCGGCCGTGAGTTCACCCTCACCCACCGGAAATCCAGTTTTCACATTTTTTGGGAGGGGAGTGAAGTTTCCGCTGCTGGGGGCAAGTCCCTGGTGGCTCTATCTTGGCTACTCCTGGCCCCTCGGTAGCATCTTTGGAGCCAAATTCCCAGGAGTGCCTGCAGTTCTCAGCTTATCTCTGGCATTCCCTCCCGGCACGCGCTGGTCACACTCAGGATGTTTCTAACAAAGATTTCCTTTCCTTGGATGGGTTTTTTCCCAGAATGGGTCCCCGCAGCTCCTCTGCACCACCAATGTGGATATGGAGCTGGGGGGATCCATCCAAGACCCCCCCATTTGGGCTCACGTGTCCAGCTGTCCCAGCCTGGGAAGAGAGTTTTCCATGCAGATCCCAATGGCTTCGACTTTCTGGGCTAGAAACTCCCCCTAAATACCCCAAATTTCTCTCCCCCAGCAGAGCAGCCCTTCTGGGAGCTATTGTCCTGACAGCCCTGGGGTCCCCACTGTCCCCTCAGCCCCCACTCTTGGAGGGCCTGATCCTTCCCAGCTTTGCTCTGTCAGCAGAGGCTGCCCAGAAAGGGGAAAAGTTGGTGATTTCTCCCAGTCCCACAGGATAAACCTCCCCTCAGTTTGGCTGCCAGCCCTTCCCGCAGGCTGGGGAGGAGGGGGCTCTGTGGGGGGGCTGGCATCTTTCACCTCCAGCCCCCGCTTTTTTATCCCTGCAGGATTTTCCCTTGCTGGTGCTTTGTGTCGTCTCCCAGCGACAGTGAGGGGAGCCAAGGCTGGGCAAATCTATGCCCACCATCCCTTTTCTTTCTGGCTGTGGCAGGATGATGCTTGGCAGGAGCAACAGCATTTGGGGGATGTGGGGAAGAGGTGTTGAGCACTGGACCCCCACAAACCCCCAGCCCACACAGTGGGACTGAGTGGTGCTTTTCCCCCTTTCCCTGCACCTCAATCCTGCCCAGAAATTCCAGCCAGACCTCAACACTGGGCGCTTTCAGCTTATTTTCAGGATATTCCCTCATGCCCAGAGGCAGTGAGCCCGGAGAAAAGCCCCTTTTGTGGTGGGTCTGGCATCACCCTGGGAAGGAGGCGATGGGGATGCAGCTGCCCAAGGTTATCCTCAAGGTCAAGGCTCCAGTCAGGGGGTCCTGGGGGCTGCCCAGTGCTATATGGCCCTCCCTGAATCCTTTTATAGCCGCCCAAACTGGGGTTCTCCTGGACTGGGGGATGTAGAGGAGCTGGAGGTGGAGAGGTGTGCTGGGTGGCTCTGGGGGAAGCTATGGCAGCTTCATCCCTGCATCCCCCTGCGGACAGTTCCCAGTGCCGGGAGCATCCAGAAAAGCCACCAGAAAATGATGCTTTGGACGAAGAAAACATTTGAAGAGGCTGCAGGTGCCCAGGGGTTTTTCTGGGGGCCTCACCAAGAGGGGAAACAGAGGCAGGGAACAGCCTGTCTGAGCTCCCTCCCCGGTGTCTCTGCAGGAAATGGCTGCGGCCACACGCTGCTGACACCCCACAGTGGCACCCTGAGCTCCAAGAACTACCCGGGCACATATCCCAACCACACCATGTGCTGCTGGCGGCTCCAAGCCCCCCCCGGCACCTCTCTGCTCCTGGCATTCGGGGATGTGGATCTGGAGCCCTCGGAGCACTGTGCCCATAGCTCCTTGCTGCTCGCTGACCCCCAGACTGGCACTGCCTACGGTAAGGGGGGTCCCAGGGGAACTGAGGCAGGGGTGATAGAATGTTGTGGATAGGGAGGATATCAGGAAAATCTGGGGTTTTAGCTGATTTTATCATGGGGACGGAGAATATCTAAGGAGGGGGGTAACCAAGTGGGGCAGTATCCAAGGAAAGGGGTATTTGAGGAGGGGGTGTCCAAGGAGAGGAATATCAGAGGATGGGGGTTACCCAATATCGGAGGAATGGGTTATCCAAAGAAGAGAAATATCCAAGGATGGGGGTTCCTAAGGAGTAGGGGTACCTGAAGAATGGGGGTAGCCAAATAGAGGGGATGATATTCAAGGAGGGGGATATCCAAGGAGAGTAATATTTGCAAATGGGGATATCTGAGGAGGCAGGTACCCAAGGAGATGATTATTGCCAGGCTTGTGGGGGGAACTGCCCAGTTGGGACCAGATGCAGCCACTGAATAATTAATTCGTCAGCCCAGCCGCTGCCCAAACACTTCCAGGATTTTCCCAGACAGACTTAATGGTCTTGGAGGGATTTGGCAGCACTGGGAGCATGACGAGTGCTGAGGAAAATGTCTTGGGGGTGAGGGGGAGCATCGAGTGATGGGGTGGGATGGAGGAGCAGCCCTGGTGAGGGGCAGGGGCTGGACAGGAGATGTGATGGGAAATGCGGGATGGAAAGGAGCCAGCTTGGATCGATGGGACTGGGAGTTTTCCCTGTTCTTCACGGCTTTCACCCTTTCTGGGCTGGTCCCCAGAGGGGTGACAGCACGCAAGGTCCCTGGTCCCCATCCCCTCTGCTGTGGCCTCAGGGACATATTTGTCCCCAAAGCTAAGAGACCTCTTGGCCCCAGGCTGAGACAAAGCAATGTGGGAAAGGACCCCCCCCACATGATGGTCTTGGGGGGCTGGGGAAGGTGGCCGGGCACCTGCAGCCCCTTTGGGTGCCACCAGGGCCATGCCAGCATGACACAGAGCTTGGGTTCCACTCCCTCTCCCGCGGCTGACGCCAGCCCTTGAGAAGTCCCAGATGTTTTTCAGGAAGCGGCTGGAGCAGGCGGAGGCTGTGGGCTCCTTCCCGCTGACTCAGACCCGGTGTCTGGCCCCTGGCCTGATTCTGCTGGGACGTGGCAGGGTCCCCGTGGGGGTGGCAGTCTCCGGGGCTCAGCTGAGGGGTTCCCAGCTCCCAGGGTATCACCGAGATCCATGCAGACGTGGCACCACTGAGCCAGGGCAGGGCTGGCATCTGGCAACCGGTGGAAGGGAAATCTGCATGTGTGTCATCTGCATCTCATCTGCATATCACGCAGACCTCAGTTCTGTCACGTATGCAACATGTCTGCATGCACATGTGTTCCACGTCCCCTGGGATCAACCTCCCAGTTCAATATGACCCAGGCAGGGTGAGGGTGTGGGTCAGGGTAGGGAAACTGAGGCACAGGGGGAGGTGTCACCAGCAGCCCCATGGGGACACAGGGACACAGTTCCCTGTTCCCAGGACAGCGATGGCATTTGCTCAAAGCATTTCTGGGTGCCTAGAGGCCCCAGTGACGGGCATGATACAGAGCAGAGCAATGTGAGAGACAGGGGGTGATGGCAGTCCAGGGACTGGGGCCACCTTCTGTCCCCAGCTGGGACCAGAGATGTCCCTAAGGAACCCGCCTGTCTGCTAAGCTGAAGTTTTAATCAGGGAGATGGAGATTGCAAATTAATGTGGATTAAATGGGGGGAGGGGAGGGTTTAGGAGGCAGCTTCAGCAGCACCTGTGAAAGGGGACATGGGGAGGAGACAGGGACACAGCTCCCGCTTTGAGGTTATGCCACATGTACCAGTCCCTGCAGTGGGGGATGTGGTGGCAGGTGCCCGATGAGGGCGATGGGGCTACCTTGGGTCTGGGACCAGCCTGGGCATAGGACCACCTGACATGAGGTTGTCCTGGCATGGGACCACCCTGGGTGTGGGACCATCCTGGAACATGGGACCATCCTCAGGATGGGACCAGCCTGGCATGGGGCCATGCTGCATGGGACCACCCTTCAGCACCTTGGTGCTGGGTTTACCTTGGAGATGGGCCACCCTGGATGTGGGACAAGTCTGGGACCACCCTGAGCACAGCCCAAATGCCTGACCCCCCCTGGCCCTGGCAAGGGCTGAGCCGGGGGAGGTGAAGTCCTGGGGTCTGGGTCCCAAATCCTCTCCACAGTGGCATCCCTGTTGGCAGGGCCCTACTGCAGGAACTCCGTCCCTTCTGCTCCACTCCTGGTGACAAACTCCAGCACTGTGACCGTCCTGTTCAACAGCACCAGCCACCGCTCGGGACGAGGGCTTCTCCTGTCCTATGCCACCTCACAGCACCCAGGTACAGGGGGAGCATCCCCTGGGATGCAGAGGCACCCCTGGGACGTAACCTGCCCCATGCAGGGGGGTGAAGGGAGCTCCTTGCTGACCTCAGGATGGGCTCCCATTGCCCTGAGCTCCCTGAACATCCATGTTCTCCCTGGCTGGGGGCAAACGTGGGAGACTCCCAGGCCATCCAGCCAGCTGGGACCCCTTCAAGAACCCTGAGCCCCCAAGTCAGGTGGCACCTCAGTATCAGCCAGAGCCACGGGCACCATAGATTTTTCCATAGGGCCAATGGCTGCAGGGACCGAGGGGCCATCCCTCCCTGCCCCTCCAGACATCGGGATGTGAAGGGCAAAACCCAAATAGGGAGCAGGATTCGATTGGGAAGGGGAATGGGATGCCCTGGGGCAGAAGTGGGCATGTGTTATGGGGCAGGTGGGGGTCCCTCACCCTGGGGTATCCCTGCCTTGCAGACCTGGTTTCCTGCCTGGTTCGAGGCACCCACTACACCCAGGAGCACATCAGGTGAGTGGTCAGGGGTGGAGAATGGTCCCATTTTGGTGTTCCCTGCTCCAGGGGTCCCCATCAGCCCCAGTTTCATCCCCATCCCTCTCCTGAGGTCCAGGTCCAGTGGGATGGGGAGCAGAGCGGGTGTGCAGAGAGGGTTTGGATGTGAGGGAGCCCTGACCCACCCCTTACCATGTGTTTCAGTGTGTACTGCCCTGCAGGCTGCAAGGACATCCATGGGGACATCTGGGGCAACCCAAGCCAGGGCTACCGGGACGTAAGTGTGGGCACCATGGTGCACCCGCTGGGGACAGTCCCCACAGCATGTGTGGCCACTGCATGTCACCCCCAGCAACCCAGAGGTGATGGGTGTGGTCTTGGGGTGCCCCACGGGGTGCTCGGCCCTGCCGTGGGGTGCAGCCCTTACCCCCCGCTTCCCACAGACATCAGTGCTGTGCAAGGCAGCCGTGCACGCTGGGGTGATTGCGGACGAGCTGGGCGGGCAGGTCACCCTGTCCCGGGAGAAGGGGATCACACTCTATGAGTCGGCCTTTGCCAATGGGCTCCACTCCAAAAGGTGGGTGAGGAGTGGCTGGGGCTGCACCCCACACCCAGCTGCGGGACCCACCTGCGCTGACACTGGGAAACTGCCACCCCTTAGTTTCAGAGACCCCAGGGTTTGTTCACCCCCTGTCTGATGCTCCCCCTGCTTTCCTCCACGCAGGGGATCTCTTTCCGAGAAGCGACTTGTATTCCACAAAGGTATTTTTTTCCCATTTCTCCTGAAATTAAGGCACAATTTTGGCTGTCAGACCTGGTGCCACCCCCATGTGCCCGGTTGGGGTTTCCGGGTTTCCAGTGTGCTGTCTCCTGTCCCCAGCCTGTGATGATGCACTGGAGGTGGTCACCTTCAATGCCTCGTCCTGGTGGCATGAGGTGGATGCACTGGGCCAGGACCGAGCCTGGGTGGCCGAACGGGCAGCGCTCAGCACCACTGGCCACTCTTGGGCGGCCAAACCTGGCGCCGAGGCTGCCTGGCTGGAGCTGGACCTGGGCACCCGAAGGAATGTCACAGGTGAGAGTTGGCCATCAGAGGGGGACAACAGCTTCCTGTGTCCTCATGCCACCCTGACCACTGTCCTCCCACTGTGCCAGCCTCACTGATCCCCACAAAACCGCCCAGGGCAGTTGCACCCCCATACGCAATTCCCAGGACGCACTGAAGTTCATTGTGCCATGGTTTTACTGGTGCAAATGGGGATGCAGAGCACACCAGCCTCCCTGGCTGCTCCTGTCCCCTTTTTGTCCCTTTGCCCCCCTCATCTGCAGCCATTTCTGGGCCGAACAAGTTAATATTATACTCTTGCATCTGGTGCCAGCGAGCATCTTTTGTCCGGCCGGAGCCTGCCGAAAGCAGGGGCTTTGTGCGCCGGTGGCTGGCGACCGCGGCGAGGAAAATGGGGACATTGTCCGGCCGGAGGCTGGAGGAGGGAGGAATGCAGGGCTGGCAGCCGGGGCTGGAGGTTATTGGTTCCTGGGGGCAGACCAGGGCGTCCCACACTGGAATCTGCCACCCAAACCCCCTCCCAGGATCAGAAGGATCTCCCTCTTCCAGGTGACATGTCCTGCCCTCCTAGTCCTTTCCTAGCTGGGTCTTGAGTATCCCAGAGATGGGGGTTATTCCAGCTGGGATTAGAGGGCAGCGGGGTAGAAGGCGGCCCTTCCCCAGCCCCGCAACCCCTGACTAACAGCGGGGACCCCCCTCCTGCATTCACAGGCATCATCACAAAGGGCTCCTCTGAGCATCACGACTACTACGTGACGTCCTACCACGTCTCCTCCAGCCGTGACGGGAAGAATTGGAGACCCTACAGAGGTAGCAGTGGCCAAGAGGACAAGGTGGGCATGGGGGGACATCACAGGGCTGAGACCCCCTGCCCACAGATATTTGGCCATTGGCACCTCTTCACCCTCTCTGGCAGGTGTTTGAAGGAAATGCTGACAGCCAGGGGGAGGTCTCCAATGCCTTTATCCCTCCAATCGTCGCCCGCTATGTCCGTGTCACACCACAGAGCTGGCACCAGCACGTGGCCCTGAAGGTGGCCCTGGTGGGCTGCCAGCTGGCACGGGTCCGCGCGCCCCGTCCCTACGGTGAGACCCTCCACAGGAGCTCACACCTCCATGTCCGAAACGTCCTCCTGGAGCCTCCGCCTCCCTGTACACCCAGTGGTGGTCCCACAGTCACAGTCCCCATTCTGCTCCGCAGTGCCCAGTGTCCCCAAGGAGGTCCTTGAACCCACCAGCCGCCCAGCCAGCCACACCCCCATCCCTGGCATTGCCCTGGACCCGGAGAAGGCAGGTGGGTGCCATGGGGGGCTGTCCTTGGGGTGCAGCATTGTCTTGTGGTGCTCCAGGTGCCAGTGGGGCTTCATCCCTCTGTGGGAACACATTGATTTTCCTCCTCTAGTGGCCCCAGGTGGGCTCCTGGCACTCATGGGTGCAAAGGGGTGGGATGGGGTCCCAGAGGGGGCTGACACTGCCCTCCCTCCCCAGGCTCCACACTGATGGTGATGCTCCTCATTGGTGGTTTTGTGCTCCTCTGCTCCTGCATCCTGCTCCTGGCTTTCCTCTGCCACAGGAAGAGGTTGGTGCTGTCTTGTCCCCTACTTTGCCCTGGGAGACTCAGTATCACCTCCCCAAATTGGGGCAGCATCATCCAGCTGCTCACTGGGTCCCAAGGGGTGCAGCCCCCCATGCAGTGGGTGTGAGGAGATGGGTGGTGGTGGGCATGGGGTAGCTGGGACCTCTTGCCCCATCTTGCCTCTCCCCTTGGCAGGAAGTCCGCAGCAGAGCTGAACTGTGGGATCACAAAAGGTAAAAGGGTCCACAACCCCTCCCCAAAATCGGGGGTCCATGTGCCATTGGGTGCAGCTGGTTTAACTGGTGCTGCTGCCAAGCTTGGACGTGTCCCACCCCCCAGGGGCACCTGCATGTCCAGGTGACAGCCTGTGATAACCGAGGGTTTCCTCTCCCTGCCCAGGGTACCCCAAGCTGGAGTCGAGCCAGGTCTGCTCCCTGCAGAGGCTGCCAGCCCCCAGCCTGGCTTCCTTCCCCATGGCCCCCGTGCCAGGGGACCTCAGCCAGACCCATTCACCAGGTAACAGGGACATCAGGGCGTGAACTGGTCCCTCAGCCCAGAGCCAGAGCTGAGTCTCCCCCCTTGCACCCTGGGGAATGCCCTGAGGTGCCCATTCCCCCCTCCTGCATCATGGTCCTGTGCAACAGGGAGGCCCTGATTAATTATACCCCCCCTTTAATTATTATAATTAATTATTATATAAATAATGTGTGGTATTATTATAATTGATTGTAATAATACCACACACTATTTAGTAGTAGTAGTCCACCTCTATCACAGCTGTTGGCACTGGAGGGTGGCTGGGGACAGCAGGAGCCCCTCTCTGGTGTGGCAGAGGGATGTGGGGTCTCCGTGGGTGGGTGCCCTGCCCTGGGTGGGTTTTGACATTTCCCATCCCTGGAAGTCCAAACATGCTCAGGTTTTCAACCCACCCCACCCACGTCTACCACAGCACCATGACCCCCCTGACACGGCAGCCTCCCTGTTTCAGAGTACGCTGAGCCAGACCTGGTGCAGGTGAGCCCCAGCAGCCAGACAGGTCCCTCCACCTTCAAGCCACTCCTGGAAGAGGGCTACACTCTGCCGCTAGTCCTGAGCCACTATGACGTTCCGGGAAAGCACCATGAGTACGCGGAGCCGCTGCCGCCAGAGCCTGAGTATGCCACGCCGTTCAGTGAGCTGGAGCCCGCCGGGATGCGCTGCAGCACCTGCAGCATCGCAGGTTCTGCCGGGTGTCCCCCGGTGCGGTACCAGACCCCTGCCCTGCGGCCCGGGGAGCTGCCATCTGGGGTGGAGCAGACAGGCAGCCCCTGTCCCGAGGGGCCCCGCGGCTGGCCTAGGCACTGTCCCCTCGCACACGTGTACCATGAAGCCTTGTGAGGAGGGGAGCACAGCGGCACGATATCGGGCGCGGGGCGGGGGGGCGTGTAAGGGAGGACCTTCCCCGCGCTAGGGGGGGACTTTTTTAAAAGTAATCCTATGTAAATATATGTAATATATATAGAAAAATATATGTGGAGCGCTGTGCCTTGCACCGCCTGCCGGCAAGGCATACGACCACCCGCACACCCTGGGGTGTCACAATCATTGTTCCACCTTTCCTGCCGTTCGTGGTGTCATAGGGTCCGTCCCCAACCAATCATAGATCACAGCCTTCGTAGAGCCGCACGACAAATAACACCGGGGCAACAAAAACTCCTTAGCACCCGCTGCCACCACCCACCCCCCGTCGCCCTCTACCGTTTACCAATGCCGGGGTGCCGGAACAAACGGTTACCGGCAACCCTCCCTTGCAAAAATTGTGCTTCCGAAATCTCTTGATGTCGATTCCGCGGGGGTGGCGCGCAGCCCCCCCGTGCCACGCACGGCAGAAGCCCTTTTTAAGGGGTATTTTTACTCCCACCCAAAATGGGGAAGAGCCAGTGTACCGCCTGGTCAGGGCGAGGAATGCCCCAGCCACCGAACACGATGTTTGTGTGTCTATTCCTTTTATCCTTCCTGCTCGAGTTCCTCATTTCTTATGCCGTTTCTGCTGGTTTTCCCCTCAAAAAAATGTCGTTTTGCCCATTTTTTATCCGTCCAGGGTTATGCAAATCGCGCGGGGCATGCTGGGCACGCCTCTTCCCTGAGGCAGCGCGGAGAGGAGGAGCGCCTTTGGCGGGAGCGCCATGGCGCGCGCGCAGGCGGACTCGCTCTTGATTGGCGGTGATGCGCGCGCACTCAGGGGACTCCGCTCCCCATTGGCGGCGGCGACGGCCGGAAGCGGAAGCGCTGCCGGGTGTCGGCGGGCCTCGGAGGGAGCGCTGCGGTGGTGGCGTGCCTTCGGCGTGCCTTCGGCGTGTCCGCAGGTCATGGGGAGGTACGGGGGGCTCGAGGGGGCTGCGTAGAGCACCTGGGGGCTCCACACCGGCTGCTGCAAATCCTGGAGGGAGCACAAGAGTGGGCGCAGTGGGTCCTGGTGGCGGTCGGTGACCTTCGCTCTGCCCCGCGACTCCCGGCGGGGACGTTCTGCACGAGGAGGGGAATTCGTTCCCATCCCGGCGGTCCCCGTGGGGCTGGTGAGCGCTTTAAGCTGGGGATATTCAGCCTGGAGAAGAAAAGGCTCGGGGGAGATTCTTAGAGTCCCTTCCATTGCCTATAGGGGCTCTAGAAGAGGTGAAGAGGGACTTTGGACAAGGACCTGGAGGGACAGGACAAGGAGAATGGCTTCCCTCTGTCAGAGGGCAGGGGGAGCTGGGATGTTGTGAAGGAATTCCTCCCTGTGAGGGTGGGGAGGCTCTGGCACAGGTTGCCCAGGGAGGCTGTGGCTGCTTCATCCCTGGAGCTATCTAAGGCCAGGCTGGACGGGGCTTGGAGCCACCTGGTCTAGTGGAAAGTGTCCCTGTTAATGGCACAGGGTGGAATAAGATGAGCTTAAGGTTTTTTCCCATCCCGACCAGTCTGAGATTCTGTGGTTGTATTTAGATATTTGGTGAAAATCACTATGAGTAATGGAAGTGGGAGCCTCCTGAGCACTTCAGGGAATGTGCTGTTTGTCATTAACATGGATTTTAGTTACAGCTCTAGTGGTGTGCTGTCCCAGAGCTGAAGAAGTCGTGGTGCTGATTGCAGCCCCCAAACCCCCTCCTGCCCTGGAGGGAGCTGCTGCTCTGAGGGTCTGGGCCTACCTGCACATCAGCAGGTACCAGGATGTTTCCTGGCAGAAAAAGAGAATTTGGCCATATTTTTCTTCAGGATCCTGCCGGATGCTCGTCCTCTGCAGCAGCCACTGTGTGATCTTTTGTGACAGAGAAACCTGTGGCACTGTAGTGAGGTCAATTTGTGAAACTGTTTCCTCCATCCATCTTACGTAGAATGGGTGATACAAAAAATATCTGATGTTCCTGTAGGAATGAGAGTTATGTGGAAGAGGAGGAAGCCAGAGTAGGTAACACTGACTAGTGATGTTCTGGGAAGGCTGTGGGCTATGGCTTCTCCACTCACTGGGTTCACAGCAGTCGCTGATGTAATTAAAGATCTAGACACTCAGATAGCTGTGAGTAAATGGGGCTGGCATGTGGGATTTACCCTGTGAATCTGCTCCTCCCATGAGTTTTGTATTCAGGGGTCTCAGCGGCATGTGGAGAGTGCGGTAAGATCTGGGAATAAACCAACAAAATGACTTTATGCTGCTAAAGTGCTTCTGCATGAGGATTTTGGGGCTTTGTGTCTGAGGATTTCAGTGCTTCCTTCCCTGCATAGTGGGTAGAAATTCCTACTTTGTGGATCTGTGAAGTGAGGCATAGGGTGAACAGCCTGAGATCAACCCCAGCTAAAACCAAGACTGAAGATCTCTCCCAGTCTTGTGCTGGGCTCCTCAGCCAGAAGTGCCAGCTGAGGGGTTTAGGGTGTGAGTGTGATGATTTTCCATTGTTAATTCAATTAAAATGGAGCTGGAAACTTGCCGAGGGCACTGCAGAAGGGTGTCTGGGATATAAATTCCCCTCAAAGGGCTCCATATCTGCAGATGCATGAGTGTGTATTGGAGTGAAGCACTAAAGCAGCTGCTTCTAAATCCTCCCATGTGCTTTCTCGTGTGGGTTTTGATATTAATTAATCCAAACTAACCGAGCTTGCTCTGATGAGGGGAAATGTCTGCTTGTAGATCAGGGAGCAGACACTGTGTGTGAGTGTCCCGTAAAGCTGGTTAAACTCTTCTTTTCTCGTGAGTTCAGCCTCAGCTTCTCAGCCATCTCTGGCCCCACCACGAGAGGCTTTGCCATCAAACCATTCCTTCAACTCTCTTTCCCTGGGACAGACCCATCATTGCTGCCCACGGTGGTTGTGGTAGTGGGAGGTGCAGGGTTTGGATGAATTTCCTGTCACGGAGCAGTGAAGACAGAGCAAAACTTCATTGAGCCTGGGGCTTAGAGCAGAAACAGAAGAGGTGCCAGTCAGTGTTCACCCCGTGACCAACACCCTGAGTAACTTCAGCACCTGGAGAATCTGTGTAACCACACAATCCACTTGTGGTTCACCATTGGGAACTCTGTAAATCCCACTCCATTTCCTGTGGCTGTCAGTTGCCTGGTGTGGGAGGAACAAGGGGCAGGTGTGGGCACACGTGTTCCTCCCCCTCTGAGCACCAGACTGTGCTCTCAGAACCCAAAATGAACCAATGTTGTCAATCCCACGTGGAGGGGTCACTGGAGGCCGGGCTGTGAGCATGATGCTGCAAAAACAAGACCCCCACCCTGTGGAGACCCCAGGGAGGCTGGGTCCTGCCTTCTCTCCAGGGCTCTGGATTGCGGGAATGAGGCATCCCGCGCTGCTGCAGCAGGACCGAACCATGTCCTGCAGTTAAATCTGCTCTGAGTGCTCTGTTCTTTGTGGGAAATGGGTTCAGGAAGGCCATGTGGGGGTGGATGTGGGGCGGTTCAGCTCAAGGGATGAATGGGTGGGTGGGTCAGTGCTTCTGTCACCGGCATGCAGCCACTGTTCTGCTGGAAAACACCAGGGAAGGTTTTCTCTGCTGCTAAGCATCACTTCTCCCTTCATGCTGTGAGCAGAGATTCCTGGTCTCTAAGCTCCAGGCCCATCAGAACACTGCAGTTTTCTCTGGACAAAGACCTGTTCACCCTGCTGAATTCCTTCTGTTTGCTAACCATGGCTTTCCCTTTCCAGTTGATTGGTTTGGATCCCCACAACCCCAAGGAGAAGCAGGACCTAGACGAGCTTTATGATCTAAAAGCTAAAGCCCAGCAGATTATGAACCAGTTTGGCCCTTCGACCTTGATCAACCTCTCCAACTTCTCCTCGATCAAGCCGGAACCAGCCAGCACCCCCCCCCAGAGCTCCATGGCCAACAGCACCACTGTGGCAAAGATGCCAGGAGCACCCAGTGGAGGAGGGCGGCTCAGTCCTGAAAGCAACCAGGTGATTCCATCCCCAACTTTGGGACAAGAGGGATGATGCTAAGGCATCGCAGGCATCATAGACTTGCCTGTGGCTTCACTCGCCTTCTTTCAATCACCAGCAGAAATATGATGTTTATTAAAGTATCAGTTACTGAGTGAGCAAAACTTCCTCACAGAGTTCCTCCCTCCCAGGTGCTTCCTGGCTGAATGGGGTTTGGATGCTGTAGGTGTAGAGGTTTTTCCAGTCTTAGGAAAATGTATATTGGAGTGTGACAGGGGAAGTTATTTTTAAATGGGGTTTAGATGGGAGAAATATGGGGAGAAATGGGTGGTGAGGTGCAGGTTGCCCAGAGAAGCTGTTGCTGCCCCATCCTTGGGAGTGTCCAAGGCCAGGTTGGATGGGGCTTGGAGCAGCCTGGGACAGTGGAAGGTGTCCCTGCCCATGGCAGGGGGGAGGATGGGATGAGCTTTAAGGTCCCTTCCAGCCCAACCTGGCATGGAGCCTTCAATGTGCATGAAACAAAGTGCTGCCCAGGGAATGCCCTGGCATTGCTCCTTGATGGCTTGGCTGGCACCCAGACTCTTGGGAAGTGCACTAGACCCCAGCACAAAACAGCCACAGCAGTGAGGGAACAAGAAAGGGCAGTAATTTCCCATCTGTGCCTGGTTGACCTGACCAGGCCAACAACTTCCATCCGTATCTTTTAAGACTGGGCATCCTGTTCAGCCCAGTGTGGTTTCTGCTCCCTGCCACGTCTGACTGCACTGGAATAACCCAGCACTCCCACATCTCTGTTTTCCATGTGAAGCACTAAAGCTGATAAGCACTAGAGCCATGGAAATGCTTCCCTCATGCCCTGAGCACAACTTTAGTCACTGATATGTTGATTGCACTTGCTGTCTGCATCTTAACACTTGTATTTTTGCCTTTCCGCTCCTTGCCAGCGGCATTTTAGTGCTGGTAATATCCTGGCTGCTGTATTCCAGTTGCTGTCCAGAGCAACCACTGGTGCTTGAAAATTACTCCTTAACACCTGGTATTTCTTATCTCTGCCATTCCTGAGCTGATAGACTGTGTCAACAGTGTGTCTCGGCCCTGGGGGCACGGGGGAGGAGGTGTTTGTGGTTGTGGCTGTGCTCCATGGGCAGCTTCTGTGCTGGAACAGGGCAGTAAATCCTTCCTCTCCTCCCACATGCTCAGGTTTTAACCAAGAAGAAATTGCAGGACCTGGTGCGTGAGGTGGATCCGAATGAGCAGCTGGATGAAGATGTGGAAGAAGTAGGTTCCAACCTGTAGAAGGGACTGCAGAAAGAGCTAATTTGGGATTTGTCACAGATCAGTGTCCCTTTGTCCACTGGAGGGAGCGTTGGTTCATTTAATGCCTGTTTTCCCGTGCAGCCTTCAGCCATCCCTGTTTTTCTGCATCCCAGTACCAAAAAGGCTTTTAAAACAGCAATTGCAATTGCAGCAAACACCTATGAAATCCACTCCTTTGAGTGGGGTTTTCGACACCACAATATTAGAAAGATCTAAAGCTATTAGAGGGCACTGAAAGGAGACTCTGGAGATGGGGAAGGATCAGGAGGCACCACAGGAGGAGTGGCTGAGGGCACTTGGTGTGTTCAGCTGGAGCAGAGGACACTGAGGGCAGAGCTCAGCAGGGGCTGCAGCTCCTCCCGAGGGGCACCTTTGATCTCTTCTCTCTCTCTGGACAGGACCCAGGGAGCAGCTGGAGCTGGGCCAGGGCAGGCTCAGGCTGGAGATCAGGGAAAGGTTCTTCCCCCAGAGGGTGCCAGGCGCTGCCCAGGCTCCCCAGGCAATGCCAGCTCCCCAGGTGGCCAGAGCTCAAGGAGCATTTGGACAATGCTCTCAGGCACTAGGGATTGCTGGGGTGTTCTGTGCAGGGCCAGGAGTGGGCCTGGATGACACTTGTGGGTCCCTCCCAATTCAGGAAATTCTGTAATTTTAAGTACCAGCTTCTGAGGGCTTGTTTTCATCTTCCCACATAATTTCAACTGCTCAGCGCTGACCAGGCTGGTTGTTGCCCTTGTTCCACCACAGATGCTGCTACAGATCGCCGATGACTTCATCGAGAGCGTGGTGACAGCCGCCTGCCAGCTCGCGCGGCACCGCAAGTCCAACACCCTGGAAGTGAAAGATGTCCAGTTGCACCTCGGTGAGTGACTTTTATCTGTTTTTTTCCCCTCTACCCCCAGCTCTCAGCTCTTCCTAGAGTCAGGGCACAGCTGCGGTGCTGTGGTGGAAACCTGTGGGTAGATAATGCATCCCTGCCCATGGCAAGGGGTTGGAACTGGATGAGCTTTAATGTCTATTCCATCTCAAACCATTCTGCGAATTCCAGAGCGTCAGTGGAACATGTGGATCCCGGGCTTTGGTTCTGAAGAAATCAGGCCCTACAAAAAAGCCTGCACTACAGAAGCTCACAAACAGGTAAGGAGCCCTCACAACACCAGGAACCACATGGAAGGCTGATATGGGGATGGTGGTCATGGCCTCCTGGCACTGTGAATTTGTGGCCTCTTCCAAGTGGTTCGGACCAGAAATGACTTCCAGAGCCTCCTGACCTGTTTGTGCAGAGGGTTGAGGTTGCTGTCTCTCCTTGGCTATGTTGGCTTTGCACAAAGAGAAGCAGCAGCTCTTGGTGCTGAGGGGCTTGGGAGGGTTAAAACCAACTGTGAGCTGCACACAGGCACTTCTCAGCTGCCCCTGGCAGCTCCATCTCTGTGCAAAGGGACTGAAAACACCCTTAATTTTGCTTTAAAACTGCATTGGGCCATTGCTTTTTAAGCCATGGTCAGAACCTAGAAGGAACTGCCCTGCAGTGGGTTCATGGGTGATGCTGCAGCTCCCGCTGGGCAGAGAGGGGGGCCTTGAGATGGGCTTTGATCCCATCGCCCCCAGGGTGCCAAGTGGAGCAGCACAGACACTTCCTTCTCCTCTGGCTCCAGCCTGGGACTCCATTAAGATTCAAAGAGACCTGAAAGACCTGTGTGGAAGCAAGTCAGGCAGCGTCCTGGGAGCACCTGGGATGCCTTGTTCCTGCTGTGGTGGGTGGTTGTGCAGTCACCTCCTCTGAGCCGCTCAGCTTCCCATGGTTTTCCCTCTCTTGTTGCAGAGAATGGCACTGATCCGCAAAACTACCAAGAAATAGCCCCTGGACAGAGCCGGAGATGCCGCCAGTGCAGTTTGGGATACCTGCCTCTCTACTGAAGCCTCCATGATGTCACCTGTGGGATATTTTTTTTAATGCTTTACAGAGAAGCATCTATTTTTTATTAACGGTGCAGCAATACCTTGACTTGATGGGGAGACCTGCCAAAAACATTCTACACCCTGTTCCTCGTTCCTCCTCAGAGTGCAACATATCTCGAACAGAGACTTTTATTTGTGACTTGAAAGTGGTTTATTGTACAAGTGATTATCCAAGGGACAGAGCATTTGATCGTGTGTGGGACAGTATTAGAAGCATCTGTAGAGGTTTTTGTTTCCTCCTTCCTTCCCCTACCTGCTCCAGTACTTTGTAATGTCAGTGTTTATGTAAATACTTGCGTTTGTTTTACATGAATAAAGAAATTATTAATCTAAGATCGTGGCATAGGCTTGTGCTCTTCAGGCAGCATTGCATGGGGATGGCAGGGGCATCCCTGTCACCTCGGCTCTGTGTGTGGTGCTGTTCTGTGAGTGATCTCTTGGGAGTTTACGGGGAGCAGAATCGTGGAATATCTTGAGCTGGAAAGGATCCCCAAGGATTATTAGTCCAGCTCCTGGCCCTGCCCAGGACACCCCACCAATCCCACCCTATGCCTGAGAGCATTGTCGAACGCTCTCTGGAGCTGTGGCAGCCTCGGGGTCGTGCCCATTCCTTGGGGAGCCTGTTCGGGGCCCGAGCACCCTCTGGGGGAAGAACTTTTTCCTAATGTGCAGTCTATCCCTCCCCTGACACAGCTTCAGCTGTTCCCTCAGGTCCTGTCCCTGGTCACAGGGAGCAGAGATTGGAGGTGTCCCTCGGGAGGAGCTGCAGACTCTGATGAGTCTCCCATGTTTCCTCCAGGCTGAACAGACCAAGTGGCCTCAGTTCATCTTCCAAAGGTTTCCCCTCCAGACCTGTCTAGACCACAAGGATTTGGCCAGTCCCTCACCTGCCAGTCAGGGTGGGCAGGTCACTTCCCTCCTGCCCTCCAACCCAGGGAGAGTCCCTTCCCCATCACTGGGATATTTGGACTGTTGGGAGGGGGATGTTGTGAGAGGGCAGGAAGTCAAGATCCCCCTGATTCTGTCTGTGCCTGGACATTGAAAAGGCCACATGCCCCTGCCTGTTCCTGCTGTTCTGCTCAGACCTCAGGGAAGCTGCAGGGGATGTTGTGGCGATGAGGGAGTCGACAGCACTGCAAACCCCTGCACGACAGGGAGGCTCCTGCAGCCCTGGGCAGAGCTGGGCTCATCCTCCCTGTCCAGCTCTCTGGAGGCTCTCTACCTGCAAGGGAAACCAGGGTGGATGAAGTGATTCCAGGACTATCCCAGGCTCACTCCTCTCCTCATGTCACTGCCAGATGAGGAGCCTGGGGAGTTCCTTTCTGCAGCCTTGTAGAGAGGGGTTTTTTGCACATTATTTTTGTATGAAGATTAATCTAAAAGGGAAAGTGGGCACTTCCTCAGAATGGCATGTGGTTATTTTTGCTTTAGACTCAACTAGGCATGTACTCAGCCAGAGTGGCAGATACATCATCTGAGTTCCAAGATAAATTTGTCACTTTTAATTCTATTTAGGAAGACTTAAAGAATTTAGAACTTTATGATTTGGGTGTCAGTCAGTACAGGAGAGAATAGGGGAAGGGGTGACGTTGACCTCTGCAGGCCTGCAAAGTCCCACCTGGGGACTTCACCCTTCCAACACACTTCCTCTTTACCAGGAAAACACAGGCAGAGGGTGACCAAGGGTATTTAATGCGGCCATGCTGCTCCTGCCTGTGCTTGACTGCTCCATATCCACTTCCCCTCCTGAGCCCAGCATGTCCCTGCCCTGCCAGTGTCCCCAGCTCTAGCACAAGCATCTCTTCTGCTTCTCCTCTTTCTCCAGCGCCTGAGCCTTGGGCAGCACCGGCAGCGGGACGCTGCTCTTCACCCCGTCCCATGCCTCGGTGGCCACCAACCGCCCGGTCTGCAGCGCTTGGTAAATGGCCACTGTCAGCATCTGGAAGGCCTGGACCACATTGGAGGCGTCCTTGGCTGAGGTCTCCACGTACTGGATACCCAGCGAGGCCGCCAACTTCTCCGCCTCCCTCTGGCCCACCTGGCGCTGCCCCACCAGGTCACTCTTGTGCCCCACCAGCAGGAAAACCATGCGGAAGGGCTGGATCGTGTCAGTCACCTCCCGGTGCCATCGCCGGATGCTCTCAAAGGACGCGCGGTTGGTGAGGTCGAAGAGCAGCATCCCCCCGGCTGAGTTGCGGTAGTAGGAGCGAGTCACGGACCTGGGGTGCCAAGAGCAGGGGACATGAGCGGCTCCCAGGGCTCCCTGTGCCACCTCGGGCAGCACATTCCCTGCCTGCAGAGCGGCCCTGGCTAGGACCTGCTCCTGCAAGATGCACCTTGCATTCAAAGCACCATGAGAGGGAGGAGAATCAGCCTTTTGCTGTGTCAATAAGAGCTCCGGGGGCAGCTCTGTCCCTGCTCGGCCACCAAAGCTCATCTGTCTCTGGCAGCCACAACCACCAAGTGCCCCTGTGTCTGCAGCCATGTCCCCAGGGCTCCACCATCCCTGCTGCCACAGTCCTGGAATGGCCTGTACAAGGATCAAACGGGCACCAAGCTCTTTTGTCCCCGCTGTCATGTTCTCAGTACTTTCCCATCTCTGCTGCAAGAGTCCCGGAACTCTCCCATTCCTGCAAACCCAGATCTGCCACTCTCCCATCCCCTGCAGCCACATTTCCCAAGCTTTCCTGTCCCCAGGAGCTGCCTGGCTGGTGGAGGCAGCCCCACGGTGAGGTGTGAAGGCTCCTGGCAGCTGAGCTGAGGAAGATGTTTTGCCCAGCACCCAGTGGGCTCCCAGCTGCTCCTCAGCCCCTCTGCAGCTGGTGTGGCAGGGGGGGTTCTTGGGGGAGTCCTGTAGCCCCTTTAGAGCTGGAGCAAGGGCTTACAAGGCAGTCCCAAGGGCTCCTTTCCCTTGGCTTTGGCTTTCGGCATGGTGGTTCCTCACCCAAAGGGACCAGTGGGAACACAGCCACATCGAGGACCTCCCTGGGCTTGGAATCACAACATTCCACCCCAAATCTGGAGGGGGACACCCATCTCCACCACCCCTCCCCACCCCATGGACCCACCTGAACCTCTCCTGCCCGGCTGTGTCCCAGAACTGCAGCTTCACTCGCAGCCCTGGCTCCAGCTCCAGGAATTGGACGTAGAAGTCTACCCCCACCGTCTGGTTGACAGCATCCAGGAAGATGCCCTCAGTGTAGCGCCGGAGCAGTGAGGATTTCCCCACAGTCGAGTCCCCCAGCATGATCACCCGGAACTGGTACTGCCACCGTGGCTCCATCGGTGCCTCTGCCGGCTGCCAGGACCGCCACCCCCGCACCAGGAGCGTGCTCAGGCAGGCAGGGAGCTCCTCCACCCAGGAGGCGTTCCCAGCACCATCGGTGCTGTGTGGCCCCTTTGGAGCCCCTTTGTCCCCTTTATTTGGCTCCATCCAGCTGGAAGCACTCAGGGGTGCCTGCTCCCATTTTCCTACAGACAGATCACCCTGAAAAGTGTCCCAGACAAGGGGGGCTGTTGCCCCACCAGCGGTGACCCCCAAAGCAGAGGATCCCCCATGCCATGGGTTGAGTGCTGTGCCCCTGTCTGGGATGTGGTGCTTGGCATAACCTTTATTTAGTGTGGAAAAGCCTTAGGTTTATTAAAAACACTCCTACAGCAGAGTACTGTTTTTTCAGAGTGCCCAAATTAAGGTCTGAAATAAACCCAAGCCCAGGTGGGAGACCCAACCCCATTAGCACCCAAGGGCTGCAGGTGCCAGGTGGAGAGAGAAGCATCCCCATGACTCGGGGTCTCATGTCCCCCTATCCCCATCAGCACTGGCAGCGCTCCTGGGGCTCCCTCCATGCCGGGGACTGGCGGCGGCTCTGGCTGGGGATGAGCCTGATGCCATCCCATCCCTGGTGTGGGGCAAGGATCCGCCGGCCCAGTGCCCGCTGGATACCCCCAGCCAGTGTCTGGAAGGCCAACTCCACGTTGAGGTTGCTGTGGGCCGAGGTCTCCACGAAAGCCATGCCCAGGGTGGCAGCGAGGTGTCCGGCCTCCTCTGCTGACACGGCTCGCTCAGCCACCAGGTCACACTTGTGTCCCACCAGGACGAAGGCAGGCGGCTGGTCCCCCGCAGCCTCGTGGTACCACTCAGGGACGTGCTCGAAAGATGCCCGGTTGGTGAGGTCAAACACCAGCAGCACCCCTGCCGCACTCCGGTAGAAGGACCTGGTGATGGATCTGGGCATACCCAGCAGGGTTTCAAAGGATACTGGGGAGCTCTCACACCAATAACCCTCAGATGGGGCTTGGGAGATTTCTAGGTGACAGAATGGACCTCGGGAGTGGGAAAGGGAGACCTGTCTTGGCCATTTACGCCCCTCTTTTCTGTTCAGCATCCCTCTCCCCAGACTGGGGGGCTCCAGAGGAGACCTGTGGGGTTTTCACGGACTCTGTGGTACCGCTATCCCCCCAACAGCCCTGAATGCAGTGGGGATGGGGCAGCACTGGACAGGAACAGGGCACCCCCAGACCATCCCCAAAAAGGTTCCCAGGGATGGGGAGAGTCTGGGAGCCCAGCTCCAGCCACAGCACTGGGCTCTTCAGCCCTTCACGCCCCATTTGAGCCTCTCTCACACTCCCAGGTGCTCCTGGCTGCAGCCTGATGCAATCAGGAAAGAAACCACCCAGCCCCAGCCCACAGGCACACTGCGACGAGCACCCGGCCCTGCTCCCTTGGCTGCCCCCTTAACAGTTCCAGTGTCGCTGCCAAATCAGCACAAGGTGTCACTGGTCCCTAAAGCATCACCCGTCCCAGTGAGCCATCGCTGCCTGTCCCTGCACGCCCGGCCGGGGATTTACAAATACCCCAGGGTGGGAGGATGACTCAGTGGGGTGCTGGGGCCCACATACCCACCTCACCTGAACCGCTCCTGGCCAGCTGTGTCCCAGAGCTGCAGCTTGGCCTTGCCGGTGGGCGGCATCAGGACAGTCCGGCTGTAGAACTCGACGCCGACAGTGGGGCCGGGGGTGGCCGCCCCACCAGGACCCCCACCCGGCCCCTCAGCGAAGCAGCGCAGCAGCGAGGACTTGCCCACGGCCGCGTCCCCCAGCACAATGACTCGGAACTGGAAGTGCCCCTCGGAGTCGGGATCCTGGGGGGAATCTGTCACTGTCTCCATGGCTGAGCTGGCCGAATCCCGACCCACCGCATTCCTGCTGTGCTGGCGGCGACAGGACAGGTCTCCACCCTTGTCCCTACCCCACCTGGGGACAGGGACGGCTCTGGCCCAGCAGTCACCCGGGCGGACAAACAAACTGTCCCAGGGAGAGAGCAGCTGCCAGCTCCGTCCTCATCCTTCCCGGTAACACTGAGGAAAGTAAGAGGGTTTTCTTCCCGGGTGTACATACAAAAAAAGATTTGTGGAACTGCTGCATAGTTCTTTTAACCACTTAGGAAAAAACACTTAATTAAGTGATTTGCCTTTTTAATTCCCCTATTTTTAAAACTATTTTTTTTTCCATTTGCCTGCTTCCCAACCACCAAATTCCAAAACACAAACCCCAGCAACAGCCCAACATTTCAAACTTTAGCAGCAACGCAGGTTCAGCTCTAATCACTTCCTTGCAACATACTGGCATTTAGTCTTTGTTTGTTGTCACCGGGATATTTAGTGTTGCCACATGCCAGCTCTGTCACCCTGGCTTTGGTGACAACAGGGACAGCCAGGCTGTGAGTGCAGACACATTGGTGTCCCCCAGAAGCCAAAATCCTGGGAGACAACGCCACAGGGAAGGGGCTCTCAAGACCTGCAGGTAGGAGACCAGAGGGGTCAGAGGCACCAGCTCCGTATTCCAGGACAAAGTACTCTTGGCAGCCAGGTCACCTCGGGTGCAGGGGCTTTGTCACAGCCCAGCCATCCAGGGACAGGAAATAAGAGTGGCTCCAACTCAGAGGCTGTGGTTCCCCACAACCCATTTTTCTCCATGGTGAGAAAACAGGCAACCAGAATCACCAAGGCTCCAGCTGAGGGTGTTGGAACATCCCAGGGTTAGAGGAGCTGCTCTAGCACCTCCATGAAGGCCCAGGTGTGTTTCTGCATTCCAGGGACACCTGCTGAGGGTTGTGGGGGACACCCCAGTGGCAGGTGCTGCAGCAAGGACAGGAACTTGTCTCTGAGCACTGGTGAGCACCACTGGAAGGGGATGCTCAGATTCCCTGGCTCAGAGCCAGCCCAGCCTCACTCCACCCCAATGCAACCCAAACATGGGACACACCGCAAGGATTTGAAGTAATTGCATTTATTCAAACTCATATTACACACAATATTCCAGATTGGAAGGCACCCACATGGATTGAGTCCAACTCTTAAGTGAATGGCCTGTACAAGGATCAAACCCAACCACCTTGACATCATTGGCTCCCTGCTCTAACAAAGTATTTGATATCCAGACCCCTTCCTGAGAAAACTCCATGGAACAGACTGTTCTTCCATGTGGAGCATCTGAACGGGAGCTTGAGCAACACCTGGAGCCAAACCAGCTCCATCTCCCTCCAGTGCAGGTGAGTGGAGCCCAGAAGTGGCTGATCCCCCTTGGTACAGCTCACAGCTCAGGAAGAGCCAGGATCCAGTGCTGCAGAGCTCCCACTTCTGGAGGAGAGGGCTGGGAAAGAGAGTCTGGCACTGCAGCACCAAGTCCCTCAGGGATGGCTCACCCTCTGCTTAGACCTGAAAAAAGGGATAAAAAACAATCCAGCTGAGTGATGAGCAGTTGGGCTCAGTGCTGTGTCAGATTCCGCGAATGTTCCGGAACTCCTTGATGTTCCCACCCTGCCCTGTGGTTTTGGGTAGCTCATGCCTGGCCTCAGCCCCATATCCGCAGGACTCATCCAACAGTCTCCAGATTTGGGAGTCATCATGGACCAGGCTGCACTGCCATTGATCTCACCCACACCGTGCCCCACAGATCACAACTCTGGCCAATTAAAAGCCTCCAAAACAAAGTTGATAATTCCCACCTGCACAGTCCAGGTGAAAGACTGGCCACTTCCAGTACAGGCACAGTCAGCTTGAACTGTTCCCTGTCCTCCAGGCCCCACTCCAGATCACGCAATCCCAGAATAGTTTGGGTTAGAAGGCACCTTACAAGTTCACCTGTTCCACCCCCTGCCATGGGCAGGGACACCTTCCACCTGGCCAGGTTGCCCTAAGTCCCATCCAACCTGGCCCTGGACGCTTCAGGGATGGGGCAGCCACAGCTGCTCTGGGCAACCAGGGCCTCCCCACCCTCACAGCCAAGAATTTCCTCCCAGTATCTAGTTTAAACTCACTGCCCATCCCAACACCAGGAGTTCCCCAGAGAAAACTCACGTGCTCCACACACTGCAGCTTCTCCACAACTCAGGTCCTATGGGAAGCAAGCTGAATGAAGCCTTTGGGACAGGGCTCACAGGTTCTCGCCCTTTTCCACAGAGTAACTGCTGAAAAAATGGAGCCAGAGTTCAGTGCCTGCAGCCGATGGGTCACTGTAAAACCATGGCTCAGATTCTCCCAACAAATCCCAGCTCTCCAACCCCCATGGCACCTCTGCCCCTGTGCCTAACTTTTATCCCTTCTCCCGACCAGGGGTTCCCTTCCCAACCAGACTTCCCAAAACAGTGAGGCCGGCACAGCCTGTCTTCCTAGTGGCCCCTCTCAGCACAGGACACACCTGCAGAGAGCCCAAGACCAGCATGAATTTTACTCTTCCTCCTTTTTCGACCACAAGATCGGTATTCAGATCTGATGGGAAAGGGATTTGGAGGGATGGGCTGTGGAGCTCTAAAAAGGGTACTACCTTCTCACCTGGGTTTATCCATCAGATGGGCGAGCTCTGGAACACCCAGGACCCCTGGAAGACATCACAACAGACCCCCAATATCAGCAGTGGGCTGCAGACTCTTGTGGACACACTCCTAAGTCATCCCACCCTGAAACGCCAAGCAAGCAACAGCCCAATTCCCAAAAATGTATCGGAGGGGTGAGTGACAGCCACAGGCAGAAGAGGCCCGGCAGTCAAAGACCTTCCCATTGCTCTGGCATGTTGTTGGAGACCTGCAGCTACTGTGTGGAGCCACAGCTCTTGGATAAACATGCAGGTAAACACGGAGTTTATCCAGTAAAGTCTGTGACAGAGTGAACAACTGGCTCTGGATGAGGGTTGATCTCTAGTTCTGCCTCTAGTCAGGCCCAGAGAGAAGAACTGCCCTTATCTCACCCATACATGATCTGGATGGAGCAAGAACTAAGCGAGTTTGCAGGGCCCAGCCCCAAGGATGAGCCCTAGGGAGGATCCACAGCCTTGGAACACCCCGTGCTGGCACTGTCTGATAGCACAGGAGCAGGAAACGCTGCTGGTTCCCGCTCTGGCCCAGGGAGGCCACAAAACCAACCAAATTCTCAGCCCAAGGGAGGACTCCAGAACCTGGATCACCCATCTCACCTGCCCAAAGCTGAGGCCGTCACCAGCCATCCCATGCTCCGGGATCACCGTCTATACCAGGATGCTGCTGGGGAAGAAGAGAAACTTGGGCTTTAAATAAATTACAAGAAAAGTAAATTAAAACAAAACTACAGAAAGACAGGATATCCGCCACACCGTGCATCAATCTGAACCCCAGGGGCAGGGATTTGCGGCAGCCGCCTGCTTGCAGCACCAGTAACCCCTCCTAGCCCATGGCGGGCCGTGTACTTTCCCGAAATGTTGCCGGACAGCTACAAAGGCTCCAACTGAGCGGCGACCGTCGAGGAAAATCCCTTTACTCTCGGCTCCTTTTTGACCGCATCTGCCACAGCCACCGACAGACGCAGCTTCGATAGGGCCGGCTGGGTCCGCAGGGCTCTTCCGCCCGCCGCCGCCTGTCCCGCGGCAGGGGATTAGTTCAGCCTCGGGGGTTCCTCACTCACCCGGGGCCGGGGCCGGCCTGGGGAGGAGGGCGGGAGCAAGGCCGCACTGCCCTTCGCAGCCTTCGGAGCGCACCGAAGCGCCGCCGCCGGGCGTAATGCCCACGGGGCGCCGATGCGGCGGAGCCGAGCAGCGGGAGAGGCCCGGAGACGAAGGATGGCGGTGGATGGTCCCCGACAGCCGCCGCAGCGCCACGGCGACTCGCCGCCATAGCCGAGAGAGGCGGAAGTCGGCCCGCGGCCATCTTTTATAGCGCAGCGGCGCGGGCTCCGATTGGCTGCTGGTGCCGGGCCCTCCTCCCGCAGAGGTTTCTGGGAATTGTGAGATCGCGCTGCCTCCAGCCCCGGTCATCGTTCGTTCGTGCGTGCGTGCGTGCGTGCGTTCGTTCGTGCGTTCGTTCGTTCGTTCCTTCCTTCCTTCCTTCCTTCCTTCCTTCCTTCCTGCCTTCCTTCCTTCCTTCCAGCCTCCTATTCCATCCCATCCCATCTCAAAGGATAAACAAGCCCCGCGAACAACCTGCCCATGGCAGCGGGTGAAATGAGATGAACTTTCAGTCCCCTCCCAACCCAAACTATTTCATGATCCCATGATTCACAACTCCCACTAGCACTGGGAGCAGCTGCACACCCCGACTCCACCTAAATGATTCTCCAGTCCGGATGGCACAAGCACAATTTCTCTCTCCTCCTCCGTGCAAGGTGCACACCAGGGACTGCTCTTGGAAAAGCTGAAGACAGCAGCTGTGTTTCCCCTACTCCTTCCTCCCTTTTGGAACATGGAGGGAACGTTCCACCCTCGGGAATAGAAGGAAAGGTTCTTGGAAACAGAAGTCTGTTTGCCAACACAGTACCTCCGTAAGGCTCCTGGCTCATGATCCATAATCCGTGGAAAGGATTTAAAATGGGAGCACCTGCCAACGGGCTGGAAGGGAGTGCTGGAACAGCTGCTGGTGCTGATGCTGAAAGCACAGCCATCGTGGGTCCAAAAAGCCTGAGACCGCTTCCTGTCCAAGCCCCGGAGAAAGGGCAAAAAGGATGGTCATTTTTGAATCTGTTCTGAACAAATGAACAGATGAAAAAATTCCTAGTGTTCAGTAATGGCCTTTTGAGCTGGTAATTCCCTCCAAACATGCCAGATCAGCAACAAAATGGTTGTTGCCTCAACAACCAGCCATTGTAACTCAGCCATTTAAAGCCAAGTCTGGGAACGAGCCCCAAACTTTGTGTGGCCAAACCCTCCCCAAGACAGGCCTTGCCAAAGCTGGCAGGGATAAGATACAAGCAGCTGCTCCCGTTCTCCTCCTCCATGGATCTCACAGCCGCTCTACCAAGTCACGAGGCAATCCCTGGAGTCTCCTTGGCACAGCCACTTGTACAAAGTGAGCCTAGAAATCATGTCAAATCCTAGGGCAGGGTAGAACCTGGGAAATCACTGTAGGAAAAAACATCAACCTTCCCCAAAAATTCAAACCTTCGCAAACATTGTTTGGGAAGAGACTCTTCCAAATGCTAACCTCAGAGAATCCCCAAAGAACAGCAATGAAAAGCACTGGATGCCCAGCAGACCTCAGCCTGCCATGACAAGATGGATGGAGATCCAAGAGGGGCAAAGAAAATCCCACTGCATGTCCGTGGTCACTGAAGCCCTGATGAAACCTCCCGGGAATCTCTCACCAGCCTCCTCCACAGCACAGGACAGGGAGCACATGCTGGAAGAGGCTGCAGTCCCCAGCACCTGACAGGTGGGACCAGACAATGCATAGGGATGTGAAAACTCTCAGTAAGGAAAAGCAGGTGTGCATTAGTGATCCACGTGGATTGTTGTGCCTGTGGCTCCCTGGGACACATCAAGGGGACAAGCCAAGTCCTGGCCATGGTTAGCTCTCAATCTCTATCACCTTAACTGTGTTATCCACCGTTGCTTTTTCCCTGGAAATTTTACAGCAGAAGCAGCATGATATTTGAATGATAGACTTATGGGACATCCTGACTTGGAAGGGACCCACAAGGATCATCAGATCCAACAGTCCTGCACAGAACACTCCAAGAATCCCACCTCATGCCTGGGAAAAATGAGTGTGTGCCAAGCAGGACCCCAAATCCCGTCTTAAAAAACTGACTGCACTTGGAAAAACCATTTTGACCTGAAATAACTGCTAAGGAAGAAAAAAAAAAAAAAAAAAAAAAAAAAAAAAAAGGAGGCATTTTCTGAAGAAGTGCTCTAACCAGGAAAAAAGGGAAAGTGAGGTCTGTCAGTGACATTTCCTGAAGCAGCTCTATCAGTTTCTGCTATTGCATTTCAAATTCATACCCCATCCTGCCACTGAATTAGTTTCACGTTTAAGCAAATCCCAAGTTAAATCCAGAAACTGGTGTATCCAGTATGCTTTACAAGATCACTGGGAGATAGCAAGGCCGGAAGGTAAAAAATCCTCTCAGATCTTGTTTAGCAAAAGCTGAGGATTAACAAGCCAATAATGAGAAACCCAGTACAGGAAGATTAGAGTCAAATATTTATCTCTGTTCCTCAAAAGGGATTCAGAGAAATTCCTAAGGGTGTTGTGTATGTCTCAGTGTGTGGGATATGAACCCATCTCCAGAAACTGATTTAAGTAACAGGAATTTTTCTCTAGTCAGACTCACACAGAAAAAAAAAAAAATCACCGTCAGCACCTTTCAGCCCTCTCATGCATACATTTGCTAAAGAAATGCTTCCAGACTCCTCTATCCCTTTGGAAGTGGGTCAGGATCGCCCCCAGGCCAGCCTGATGGGTACTGTCAACCTTTTAATTAAACACGGGCTAATGGCAAGAGGCCACCCCACAGCCTCCGAGCTCAGCCTTCGGAAATCACCACTCTGTGCCTGAAAACACCCATGTCCCTCCAACTCTGCTGAACATTCCCAGTCTGTGTAACTCAAACGGGAATCAGAGTCCCTACAATTTCATCTAAATTGAATGATTGCATCTTTATCAAAGAACACAATAAGAATGTTGGAGTTGGTTTTGGAATTGCTATAAGCCCTGCCTGCTGAAAGGCAGAGTGCTTCATGATCTCTGTTGCAGATTTGGATGCAATTTTCAGGAATTACATAATCCCAGGGAGCTGTGATATCATCTGCCTTGGACTTCTTGCCTTTAGCACACAGAGATAAAAGCAGAATTTACGTTACTACATGGAGTCCTTGTCTTTCATCCTGTGTGACACTAAATGGTAATTAATCTGGCCTTTCCCTGTAGCCATCCAGGAGAAACAAAATCCCACACTCTATTTAACTTGGATTCCAAAAGGCAAACCCTACAAATCCCAGGTGGTGGCTGTTTTGTAGCTCCACATAAAAGTCTCTCCTGTGCTTCAGATACTGCAATAATGGCCGGGAGCTGAAAATGAACATTAAGATGAGTAAGTGATATAGCAAAAAAACCCAAACAATGCAGAGATTTAACAGCTCCACAGAACCTTGGCTAAGATTCTCCCAAACAACCCCAAAAGCCTGGCTCATACCTCCAGGGAATGAGGCCCAGAGCCTCACATCAATCTCTCTCCTAAAAGGAAAGCAGGAGCTATTTTAAGCTCTGCAGCACCAGTAAATAGGTGTCAGCAGGTCATCTCTGCTGGCCTCTGCACTCCCAAATTATTCCTCACAAGGGTCTGTACGTGCCCAGCTCTCCCAGGAATTAGGGGTTAGGATGGGTTGGATTAATATTTACCATTTTTCTTTCCACCACAAAACAAAAGCAGCGAGCAAAAGGATTTTCCCATAGGGTTACTGTCTGCTCCCCGATAACCTGCTCCTCTCTTCGCTAGAGACAGACTTGTATGGAGATAGTTTATCCAGGAATTAGGAAATACTCCACAGACAGCAATGCTGGGCAGATGAGAACAGCAGAATAAATTTATATTGATAAATAAGTGTGGCTTCACCCCCCAGAGCAAACTGGGGTGGCCACATTGTAAAACCTAAAATTTGTGGGGGTAGGGAAAGGCAACTCTGAAACAGGAGAAGGGCGGGCACACAGGGCAGCACAGTAACAGAATGATCTAGAAAATGTTTTAAACCCCCTTCTTTACATCACTTCTGCAATGCCACTCTGCTGAACTTCCCAAGAAGAGGGGCTGTCCTGAGCTGAGCGGCCACATTAGAGGATATAAAGCTCTGCTCTCTTCCACTTCTGCTGCTTCTGAAACTCCTGGCATGCACAGGGAACATTCCTTTTCTTACATTCAGAGCAGCTGAAGGTGAGACAGCAGCACAGTCAGGGGCACATCATGAGGAAAATTCACAGCAGATGAGAATGCAGGAGTCCAGCCGTCCTCTAGCTCCACTTGTAAGGAATAACCTAACTCCAGTCACATCACCATTCCCCTCACATTCCCACTTCCAGTTGATAAAAAAGACCACAGACTGACAAATAGGTCATAATTATGGACACAAACAAAGGTGTAGTAGAAGTAGCTTTATCAAAGTATTTAAATTTTGTGGCAAATCTCTGCATCAACATGGGCAGGGAGGCAACGAAATGCTCCGCAGTAGCAATTTCAGTTACCAAACTATTCCTTGGATAGACATTTATTACAGGTAGTTTCTCTGTTCCTATTTCTCCAAGAGTTTAAGGCACAAAAGCCTGAAAAAGGGCTTATAACATGTATATAAGTGCTATTATTTTCACTTTCATCTCTAATGCAACATATCAGCTTAAATATATTGCTTGTCCATCCATCTTATACAACATCCAGTAGAAAACCGCTTTCCAGGTTAACAACCATTTGTTGCACAATATATCAATGCAATTGCTCTGACCCGTTTCTGCTGCAAGAGCTTCAGTTTCACTCTGACCAGGCAGTGGAAGACACTACAAAATCTCAACATCTCAATGAGACCATCAAGGTGTGTCCACAATAAAAAAATAAAGGCATGATACACAAAATAACATTTAAATATGGTTGCTGGAAAAAGTGTTTTAAACTGCTTGGTTGATGGGGAATTATTTCCTCATACACAGGTGGAAAAGCAGGCCAGGTGTGCAAGAGTCACCAGGTAAAAGGCATCAATCTGTAGCTTTATAATGCTCCTTTCTGTCTTTGCTCTCCAAAGTGCTCCTTGGGTTGATTGCTTAAGAACACCAAACTTGCAAGCTCAAGATCACATCTTAAGTTAACCAGAACATAAGCTTTCATCTCATGCTCAAGTTACAGCAACCTTACCCAGTCACTAGAAAGATTTTGAGACATTTTAGTGGTATCCAACAATGATCTTTTTTAAAATAACACACTCGTGAGTGTTGGGTCAAATGACTTAAGACAGTTGAATGGGCAGCAAAACAGAAAGATGGGCAGGAACCAAAATGCAAAGGGTAATTTTACTTAAAAGACCAACTTTTTTATTGTACGATGGAGTAGAGTCTCTCCCCTGTGCCATCTCGTTGAAAGTTTATAAATTACAATTCCCAGTAAGTATTAAGAGTTCATTTCAAGACAAAAGGAATAAAACTGTCGCAGTTCTAATTTTCACCATGAATAAAGGTTACCGTGATGCTCCTACAATATTTGTTCTCTACAGGAAAGGCCACAGTCCTCCTGTACTCCGAGTACCAGACCTGGGTGGGGGAAGGGCCACCCCTCACTACTGCAGGATCCAGGGGCAGCGTAACAGTCCGGAGCGCACTGGCAGGATGTCCCACAGACACAATGCCTCAGCAACGAGGCTATAACATGGCTGGGATCTCTGATGAGACAGTGTCCAAAGGCTGCCAATGACAGTCCATCAAGGCATCATAGAGCTCTTCACTCTGTTCCATAAACTGCTTGTTTGCTTCATGGACATCTAACTGAGGTGTGGGATCTGTGGAAGGAAAGACAGAAAAACAGGTCATACATTAAAGGTGTTCAGAAAAAACCCACCCTGTAAACAAGCTGGTTTATTAAAACAAACATGGGGGAAGTCTCAGTATCTCCAGGGCAGATGTCAGAGGATAGTGCCAGACTCTGTTCGGTGATGCCTGCTGAAAGGACAAGGAGCAATGGCCATAAACTAAACCAGAAGAAGTTCCACCTCAACATGAACAAGACATTCTTTTCATGGATGGTGGCAGAGCACTGGAACAGCTGCCCAGGGAGGGTGTGGAGTCTCCCTCTCTGGAGACATTCCAAACCCATCTGGATGTGTTCCTGTGTCCCGTACTCTAGATAAGCTTGGTGATTGCTCCACAGGAGAGCCAGTGGAGGGAACACACACCTGCACCTCTCAGCCCAGTGCAGCCACCTGCACTGCCAGAAGGGGCTTGCCCTGATGGAAAGGGCAGGAGCAGAGGCAGAGGTACCTATTCACTTCTGCTCACTCCACTGTGAGGTCACAAATGCCACTGTGGCCACAAAGGCCACTGTGATGGATGGACAGATGGACGGGAGCATCCTATGCTGCTGCAAGCAGTCACCAGAGCTCGTCTGCCACAGCCTCCAGCAGCTCAAAGCTGGAGTCACAGTTAGGAACCAAGGGAGTGCCAGTGGCACCACAGCATTATGTGTGAACGCAGCCCTGTTTTACATGTGGAAGAAATGTTTGAAAAGCATTTTGGAGCTGGACAACAAGCCAGGAGGTCCAATCCTGCTGCTCCCAATGCAGAGTGATGGATTCCCCAAACCCCTGTAGGGTGTAAAGCTCACCTAACAACACTGGCAACCCAAAGCTCAGGTTATCAGAGTAGCACAATCACACGGGTCAGTGAGTGACTCTCAGTGCCCTGGCGAATAAATGGAAAGACTCTCAAACACATCAGGAATAAAATGTTTGTAAGCATGTGACTTCCCTGTGAGGGAGGTGAGGCCCTGGCATAGGCTGCCCAGAGAAGCTGTGGCTGCCCCATTTCTGGAAGTGTCCAAGGCCAGATTGGACAGGGCTTGGAGCAGCCTGGGACAGTGGAAGGTGTCCCTGCCCATGGCAGCGGGTGGAAAAAGATGGCTTTTGAAGTTCCTTCCCACCCAAACCATTCCAAGATTCTATGTTTGGTTTTAGCTACATCATGTTGTAACACATTACAGGAGGAGAGATTTAAGGAAAAGGAATGATACAGTGGCAATACATGAATTCAGTTTCCTACAAATGTAGGAATCATTCATTTAATCAACCAGAAAAAGAGATATCCAGAGATATTCCAATTCTAGTCCTGGTATGTTTGGTTCGGCAAAAGGAAAGCTCTCCTGGAATGCTTTTAAGAGCCATTAAGAGCTTCCACACACATCATCACTCATACCTGTGGATCCTGTAGATCTGTTACCATGTAATTTCAAGGGGTTTTTTTAAAGAGAAGAGTAAGATACACTGTATAGTGCATATTCTACTCAAGACACAAATCTGGAACTGCTGGCATGGAATGACAGTTTCTTGCATCAATAAATGAAAGCTACTTGTACAGGTATCTAAAACTCCCATCTGGTTTAGTGACCCATTTCAAGCAAGGACTGCTTGAAATATTTTATCAATGTGCTAATATTATTCCCTTTTATTTTTAAACTAAAATCACAATGAAATATTCTGGGCTCTAAATGTCAAGATTTTATAGAAAAACAGAATATCCACTCTTTTCTTGGTAGCATATCAGAAAAAAAACCCCTAGTAAAAAAAGGATAAAAATTTAAGAACTACAGAAGATTAAAATCTCAGTGCTGGGGAAGTCAAATAGTTTCTGTCCTTACCACATTCAGACTAGGAGCAGCAACAGTAAAACCAGGATGTAACTGTTCTAGGTGATAGTGACCCACAAATTTTCTCAGATTTAGATTTATTCAAAGATAAAGGTATATTATAAATTGAAATAAGGGCCAATTTGAGAAAGTCTATCTCTAAGCAGTGCAGAACAAACAGACAACTTCAATACAGAACTTGAGAAACATACCTTCCAATGCATCCTCACCAACTTCTTCATATGTCTGCAAGGAGAAACAAACCCCTTAGGACAGTGGATAATTATCTTTTCTTTTGCAAGCATCACTTGTTGATTAGTACTGTCAGAGACTGACTTTTATACTGGAGTTATTACAACAGAATTCTTCACACATAAGCGTGTGTTCCATTCCCAACTCTCCATGGGCAAGATCCCACACTAAACCTCTAACAGAGGCAGTTCTTGAAATTCCAGGGTTGAAGTGGGGGGACTGTTCTGATGTGTTCTGTCCTTTATAACAAAGCTTATGAAGGATCCCAAAGGCACTCTGAGCACTGCCTGTACCAAGAGAACTCTTCTACCATGACAGGTATATTAAGAGACCCTTTGTGTCCTCCAGACCTTTTCTTACCTCAGCACTATACCCCCCAAAAGGCAACAGGACATACCAGGGGCTAAACACTAAATAGTAGCTATATTAAGACTTCATTATTAAGAGGTCAATACTAAGATCACTTGGTGTGTTCAGTCTGGAGCAGAGGAGACTAAGGGCAGAGCTCATTAGGGTCTGCAGCCCCTCCCAAGGTACAGCTCTGATCTCTGCTCTCCGTGACCAGGGACAGGACCTGAAGGAATGGCTGGAGCTGTGTCAGGTGAGGGTTAGGCTGGGTATCAGGGAAAGGTTCTTCCCTCAGAGGGTGCTTGGGCACTCAACAGGATCCCCAGGGAATGGGCACGGCCCCAAGGCTGCTTCAGCTCCACGAGCATTTGAACAACGCTCTCAGGCACAGGGTGGGATTGCTGGGGTGTCCTGGTCAGGGCCAGGAGCTAGACTCAATGATTCCTGTGGATCTCTTCCAGCTCTCTTCTGTGACTCTCAGAGCTGAAGATAAGATGTTCCCATGCCACCTTTCAAGCTCTGTGGTAGTTCTGTGCTGCCCTACCTGCATGGTGCTCTGCGTGTAGCCATACTGGGGGTAGCTGTAGCTGTAACTGCCCGTGTTCTGGTCGTACCCCCACTGCGCGTAGTAGCTGTGATACTGTTGGTAATACTGGTTGTAATTATAGTTGTACATCTGATTGTACTCCATTGGTTTCACACGATTACTTCAAAAAATAAAGCAGGAGTAAGTTGCAAATAGTGCAGAACAAATATGAAAAAAGCAGTGAAATAGCTTAAGATACAACGTGGTAAAAAGACAAGGCTTAGTCTAACATGCAAATTTCAATCTTTAAAATATATTTACTGTTTACTGTAGCAATAGTTATTATTTGCATACATTTGCATAAAGAAATAAGTGGTTTAAATTTAATGCCCTTTCCTGTATTCATACTCCTCTTCATTAATAAACATTGCTTTCATTCTTTACGAGCTACTTGGGTATCACTTCCTGCCTTTGGGAAGGGAAGAGTTCAGGACTATGAGCTTCAGTTTAGAATAACCCTGAACCACAATCCAGATACTGGGGTCCCTTTTTCCTTCTGATAAAGAGGATGAAGTTAAGTGATCTGCAGCTTTCTGAGAGAAGGTACTGAGTCTTGCTTTACATGAAGAGTTAAAGACTTAAAGCCTTGCAAAAAACCTGGAGTTTTCTTTTGTAAGAATGGAAAAAATGCCCCCTTCTGCCACTGTCATACAGAAACCTAAGCAAGGACTCATCACCTTTCTCTCTGAACTGGGTGGTTTTCAATGCACAGACTTGAAAAAGTTCATATAATAAGAACTACTAGTAATCAAAAAATAAACCTAAATACCCTGTGAACTGACTAAAATTCTTATTCCTTGCCATAAAGTGGCAGCATTCCCAAGGAACTAGGATTCTGCCTAACTATCAAGATTTGAAGTAATGAGATAACAAATATTGTTTGAAAATGAAAATATGTCACACATAAAGCTATTTCTACTAATGATGAAATTAGTGAGAAGCAGGAAGAAGGAAACATCAATCTTCTCACCACGATACACCCCTTTTTTCTGCTTTTCTCTTCCTTTCCCCCCCCCAAGACTTATGAGGTCATTGAAAATCTAAATATTATTCAAATAGGGAGCAATTACTATGATTCGTATTACCCTAGTGCTACGAGCCCCAAGTCAGACCAGGATCTCATTGTATCAGGTTCTGAACAAACACAGAAAAAAAAGTTAATCCCTGACCCAAAAGTCCTTTATGTAGTAAACATCATAATAGAATTAGCAAGGTAGTTGAGCTTTGCTATCCAGAAATCAATAAGCAGATTTAGACTATTTCAATGTAATGCAAAGGAACATACACTTTAAAAACAATCATATTTAACTGCAGTGTGTGCGCATGTGTGTGGATTTAATAATGTTTACAATTCAAAACAGTGTAAAATGCTTAGTCTTGAGCTAATGTTATAATTTCTTTGAACTCCTGGGCATTCTGATGCTCCCCATATTCATGGGTATTCTTTCATTTTGTGATGGAAACATCCAGGACATGTACCCAAAGCACTAAAAGGCATTTAAAAACAGATGTGATTTCTCATATAAATGTCCGCCTGTTCTTCTACTCACACTTTTGGTATAGCCACACTCAAGCGTACAGGTTTAGAGCCCAAGCCCACAGCTCCCTGACACTCTGTCAGTGCTCTCTTCTGTTCCAGTTCATCCGTGAATTTCACAAACCCGTAACCTCTGCAGAGACACAGAATAACTCACATAAAGCCAACCCCAAAGAGCCATGCCATATTATAAAAATTAGTTACAGTGAAGTTTGAATGGGTTTGGGAAACACAGTGAACGAAAATGTTTATTAGGGTTGTTGTCCCTGCTTTTGGGAGAGATGAAATGATTCTGCCTTCCAGTTGCTTCTCCTAAATGCCTGAAGCCAGACGTCCAAGCTCTGGCAGTGCTTTCAAGGGCTTGTCAATGTAAAGTAGTTCTTGTGCCAGTGGATTCTGGGGAACTGGAAGTGAGCTGACACAAGCCGTGTTGAAATGCGTGAACTGACAGTGGTAAAGCCCCAAATCTCTGCTGGGAGGATACTGATAATCTCAAGAGTTACAAGTCAGTACAGGTTTTGGATACACTGCTTGTATCCAAAACTGCCCCACTGTGAAGGAAAACACTACTTTTCCCTAGGGTCAATGAGATATGCTTTCCAATCAAGTTTGCTTTTCAACAGGAATATATTCAAATAGGCTTTCTGCCATTCCCAACAACAGCATTTCCAACACTGGGCCTGAAAATGAGCTCTTAACATCAAGTAGCTAAAACCTGATCTGAGAGCACAGCTGGAACAGGGACAGCACATCCAGAACCCCTGGACTCTGCAACAACCCTTCACTGTGGTGTGGCAGCACTGCACGTCAGCCAGACAGAAAACTCCAACTCCCTCCAACCTCAGCGGTCCTTTGCGTGGGATTTTGATGCTGTAGTGAGTCAGAAGCAATGCAACAGCATCCAAGAGGGCAGTGCCAGGATCCCATCATGGGATGGGCTGCCTCACGCAGCAGAAAGATCAAAGACTTAGGTGTGGGAGGGTAAGAGGAATCCATCTAAGCAAAGGAAGGAGTTTGGGAGGGAAGAGCTTGTCTACCTGGGAAAAAGAATGAGCTGTAAGCAAGGGTGTAAATTTACAGTGCATTATCTATTCTGTGGAAATTGCTAAACACCAAGTAATGTGCTATTTTGAAAGCAGCATCACCTACTACTCATGGGAGGTCCCCACTGGCGGCTATTCCAGAGCAGTTCACGCCCCAGAAAACGCAGTACCTTGCACAGCAAGCTCCACACACAAGTCCAAATATCTTATTTTTATATATATATACAGGTATGGATGTATCCTCCTTACAAAAAGACCAGATCAAAGCTTAGGCTTATTTACATACAAACTAGATTATTAAGCACAGGCAAAACTCTACACAGGCCCACGTTCGTTTAACTTGCCCTCTGCCAAAGGACTATGGAAAATTAATCCAGCGCAAGTCAACTTCTAAGTCAGTTTAAGGTGTTCATACACAAACCCAACTAAGTTTCTAAGCTGCCAAAAGACTCCTGCAGATTTTCAGATGGGACCTGCAGATTTTCAGATGGGACCAGGAGTGTGTAAGAGAAACTGGGAAGACTGGGAGCTCCAAAACAGAGAAAGGTAGAGTTGGATGCAGTGTATAGGAATAGATGCTGGGTGCTGCAAGGGAGACAGTGATTCTTGCAAGTCTTCCAGACAGTGATTCTTCCAACTCTTCCAGACATTTAGCTTTTCCACACCAATGGCTAAACCATTGGTGTGAAAAGAAATAATTTCTTCCTGGCCTGGACCTTCCTGCAGACCTTCTGTCCTGTCCCTGAAGTTTGGAAAAGCCCCAACACCTGCACCCTCAGCAGAAAGCAGAGAAGCAGGCATGGCACCACAGCACCACGCTTCAAGCTCATCTCCTGTCTCGACAAGAGGTGCTGGGAGGAGGCCTTCCTGATCCAGCAGCCCTGGCTGGAAGGGCCAGGGCTTCATTGGGCATGTCCACAAGCCCTAAGCTCCTCTCTCACATCACACTGACACCTGCCTCAGCTTTGAGCAATTGCACAAGTCCTAACAAAGCCCCTGGCACCAACAGTGTGGCACTGCCCGGGGAGACAGCTTTGCTTTTCCCAGGAACAGAATTCTAAGTCCCTGCTCCTTCCCCACTTCCCAAGCTACCACAGATTGCCTTTCCTTGAGGTCTGCACCTATGTACAGTTCCCAAAACCCAACTAATAGTCCAACCTGCAGCACCAACACCTGTTCTATAGACAGAGACTGAAGCAGTGCAGCACAACAGGAACTGCGGGGTTTACACCGAGGAGGAGGAAGAGGAGGAGCACAAGGCACGCAGAGCCCAACCCAGCAGTGTCAGTCCCAGGTGAGGCGGCAATGACAGGATGAGGACCCAACAGCCAGAGTGACTGAGCAGCTCTGCAAGAGGTTCAGGTTGGACATGAAGAGGAACTTCATGACTGGGGAGGGAGTGCAGCTCTGGAACAGGCTGCCCAGACAGGCTGAATTATCTCCATCCTGGGAGGTCTTCCAGGCCACACAATTCATGGATGATATAATCTAGCGCTGGCTGCAGTCCTGTTTGGAGCCGGACCAGAGACCTCCAGAGATTCCTTCAAACCAGCACGTCTAAGACTGAGAAACTGCATGTGAGAAGGTGGGGGGACCTACAGCCATAGCCTGTATCTTATCCCAACATTCTCACAGGTATTATATCAGAAAATTGTGCTTCACTGAAGCCATGCTCTGCTTTGAAAACAAAGATGCTCACCAACTGCTCCTCCTCTGGAAAATTCAGCTTAATTTTGTGCTATTTAGAAAATGTTTTCATTACATTAAGAAATCCAACTTTTTGATGCCTGTTTTTGGCAAGATATTTTCAGGAAAGACAAACAAGGCAGCTACTGAGAACCTGACAGTGAATCACAGCTTTGTGTGCCCTACCCTGTTTGAAATAAAAAGCTGTACAGCTCTCACAGGAATGTACACTCAATAGCCTAAAGTTTGTAAAGCACAATTCCACCCGTGAGTCCAGGAAGAGAGTGTTTCAAGATTACTTAAGACATTTCTCAGCATTTTAAGGAGTGCAGTAACGCACAAAGAACCTCACGCTGACAGAGGAGTGACAATACTCACGGTGACTATCAAAACTCAAGCAAACTGCAGACTGAATGGCCAAGAACACTATATTTTAAGATTACTAAAATCTAAGCCAAAAGAATTTTTTTTTCCCCTTGCTGCATTCTGTCTTTCCTGTTGCCACATGTGAAGTGAAAAAAAAGAGTGAATAAAAGATTACTTACTTGGATACTCCTGCCTGGTCCAAAACAACTTTTCCACCTCTACACGATGGATAAACTTTAACAAAAAATTCATATAACATCCCATCGTCCACATCGGGAGTCAGGTCTCCCACAAAAAGGGAATATTCTGGACTAAAGAAATCAAAAGAAAACTTCTTAAATACAATCATACAAAAAAAAAAAAAGGGACATGCTGAGTGACAGTTACCATTTAGCCTAAATATTTGAACTCAGAGAAGAGTGATATTAAAAGACTATTTAATGGAGACTTCAAAGTGTCACCAGGAAAGCTGCTTAACTAAAATTTTTATTGACATTGCTTTTTCAAGTTAATTCAAGCAGCACAACCAACCTACTTAATACTGCTTTTTAATTAAAGATTATTTCACTGCTTGTTACTCACAGTATAGCTCTGATTTCTCATATGGCAAGAAAACATTAATATCTCATTTACAGATATGCTATTTCCAATACATAGATCTTAAATTATAATATATGAATTAGATACTTTGATGCTACAAAGTTTAAATACCTTAAAGGACACTGGATAAATCTGCTGTGCCACATGCAGGCCAAAGCACAAAACTGGAAGTCTAAGTTCTCCTCCCTCTACTAAAGACTGGCAGTGAGGAACTTCAGGTTTAGATATTTTGAATACATTTTGCAAGGCAATTGATAAAGAGACATTAAGCAGGCAAAATTAATATTTAAATATTGAGCACTTACCTGTTATCAGGCTGTTTTCCATATGTTGCATAATTCAATTTAAATCGCTTTGCCTGAAACAAGGCAAAAATGAGTCCATATATTCAAATGTTGTCATGTGATTTTGAACAATTAGGAAAAAATACAATAAGCTGATTTAATACAACTTTCTTAATGCTGACACGTGTTCAATGCCTTCAGGCCAGCCAGTTAAGGTAACAAGCACATTTTTATTTAGTGCCAATACAGATATAATAATGAAAATCAGAACCTGAACAGAAGCTACTAATAACAAATGTTAAATTTCTTCCAATTTTAAGGTCTTAAAATGAAATGACAGCAGCACTATTGCAGTTTTGTGATTTAACACAAACGCTGGCAGACCAGAATCCACCACGTTGGAAAATGGAATCAACCTGAGTCTGGAAGTGTGGCTAAATACTTGGCTCTGGACATTTAGTAAGATCCAAAATTAAGGGGTTCTGAAAGAACTACATTGGACATTGGAGGCCTCTCCAAATTTTGCATCTGAATTTGTTTTTAAAACAAGTTTCCAAGCAGCCCAGATTTGTGCCCTCTGGCACATCTGGAAGTCTCTGTCCCCAACCTACCAGACTTCAGCAACTTGCGCCCAACTTACATGTAAGTTCATCCCAAGATCTAAGGAGACCAAGATCTTTGGGTCAGCTCTTAGAGATCAGCGGCTAATCTCAGGATCAGAAATCGGGATTTCAGATCACAATCAGAAATGCCCTAGAGATCAGAGCACTTGTTCAGTACAGTGAAGAGCCCAGTGTGTTCCTGGACCTTGTATGATGGATTTCCTTCCCTCAAAGACAGTTAAATAATTCTTGGAAATAGAGAACAGACTTAACTCCAAGCTATAATCCTGTTCCTTGCAATCTTGCATTCTCTGGAGCACAGTGCTACACAACTTTCTGTGGATCATTCACAAGCTAACACAAAATTTAGATTCCGCTTTGAAGCACTTAGATCTTTTTTTTTTTTCAGATCCCGCTCTTCACTGCCATATTCTGGGTTTAAAATCAACGAGACACCTGAGAGTACTTCCACTCGGGAACAGGGAACACCAAGTCTTGGAAAAGAGAGACAGCATCAGCACCATGGCTCTCTGTTATTCCTTTGGCTGATTCAGTATTTAAAAATAAATAAAAGCACAAGCCACTCAAGTTTTCTGTAAACAGAAGTCTCTAAATGCAGAGGATGAGCTGGGCAGTTGCCTGCTGAGTGCACTGATTTGGGCTGCTTTGGATCTCTGCCTGACATCTGTAATTCTCTCCGTGTGTTATGCAAATCATCCCTCCACACAGCACTGTGTTTTGAACAAAACTGTGAAGAAGAATGGGTATTCCCAAAACCAAACTTCCATTATTATCTTACTCCTTGCAAGAGCTGCTCTCTTTGTCTCTCCAGTGACTACAGAAGACACCCAGGATGATCAGCTTGCCTTAATCACGAACAAACACGTGAAACAGATATCTCCAGGCCTCTCGTCAACTCCTTTTAACGGGGCACGTCACCCTCTCAGGAACGTTGACTAAATAGTTCAATCTGAACTTCCCGGTTTCCTACTCCGGGTATTAACTACTCTGAAATAGGAATCCATTTACCTTGTATATCACACCATAACTGAGGTGATTCTAGAGCTGCTTTATGAACTAGTCACCCCAGCTACTGCAGCCAACTTCTGTGGGTACAACAGACAGCTGTGTCAGCCGTCCCATTTTAATCTACCACACATTCGAGTCAACATCCTAAAATTAGCCTCTCTGACTATTCCTCCTCTTCTTTTTAACTACCCAGCTTTTATGTGCAGGAGACATTAGTTATGCACTGCAATTATTCAATACTCTGGCTCCTCCACTGTAAAGAGGTTTGACTAACTTCTGTTTGCTAAGAGCCAAGAACAATGCAAGGTTAAAAGTCATGTTTCTCTTGCAAATCAACATTACTCAAAAGTCAGTGTGAACTTGCAAGTTCATCCTGCATACATGTAACAACACACACAGGTAAATTCTCAGGTTGCCTCATCTCTGAAAGTGTTCAAAGCCAGGTTGGATGGGGCTTGGAGCAACTTGGTCTACTGGAAGGTGTCCCTGCCCATGGTAGGGGATGAAATGCGATAAGCTTTAAGGTCCCTTCCAACCCAAACCATTCTGTGACTCCATGATTATACAAAAGGAGAGAGGGGGAAGAATTGTGGCAGACACACACTATACTCAGTCTAATTTCTTCCTTGTTCTTCTCAGGTTTCTCATTAGTCCAACTTTGGTAACAGTAGAAATTCTCAGACATAAAAAACCCCACACTCCACAACACTTCTACACCTGGATTTTATCCAGACAGTCACAAAGAAATCAGTGATTTTTCTCAACAATTTTCTGAGCAAGAACATTAACAGTTTTATAGTCATAACTTCAACTCTAAAGCAAAGAAGAATCCCAATTTGTTACTACTGAATTTGTCTGTAATCCTTAAAAATACAGATTCTACACTATCTGTCCCTTCCAAGTTTTGGTTCTCAGCTGACTGATCCCATCCCCATAAGTAACTTACCGGTGTAGCACCAGGAAGCGGTTTTCCATTGATTTTGTGTAAACATTTCTCTGCAGTAGCTAGATCTGCAAATTCTACAAAGCAATAGCCTGCTGGAATTCTGAACATACAACACAGGAGAGAAGAGACAAAGGTTATAAATTTAAAACACATTTGAAGAGGAAAGTTGTATTTTAGATAACTGGTAGGAAATTTGCTATAGTTGCAATACATAGAACAGTTTCTTTTTAAAGTATAAACATTAGCTACCAAAGAGAAGCTGGATCTCAAGGTATAGCCCCTACTTACCATAAGTCAGGTCAACATAAGCACATAGAAAATGGTTTAGCTTACAGTTTACTTCCGACTTTCACTGACCATCAATTTGCCCACCCAAGTTTAAACTACTGAAAACTGAAATTACAACACTTAAAAGAATAATGAATAATAATGAAACTACTTTATTCTGCATACAGTCACTCACTTTATTTCAAATGAACTCTAAAGGTTCTCATATTGCTCCAAGTCAGACTTCCCACCTCTGTCAGCATCACATAGCTGCACTACAGACTAGTGACCAAAGCCTCGGGAGGTGTAATTCCCAGAGGGATGGAATGAGATACACACACTGCTCCGACTGAGTGCTGGAGCACTGCAGGATGAGGGCCAAACCTTGTGTTGAGGGGAGGCTGAAGAGCCAGCAGTGCCCTCTCCATTGCTCTCATCAATATTCCCATATTGGTGGCAGCAATGGTGAGAAAATCAAAGGGAAAATTCACTCTGACATGGAAGGACCGCAGCAACACTTCAGTCGAAATGCACTGGGAGAACAAACAGAAACAGTTACCCTGTCAACCTGTTTCGAATGATTTTTACACTCAGTACAAGCTCTCCCATGGTGGCAAAGGCTCTTGAAACAAAGTTTTCATCCATATAGGGCTCCAGCTATAAAAGCAAAAAAAAAAAAAAAGGAAAGTCAGATCAGGGCATCTACAAAAAAGAGAATATATGTGTCAATGTCCCCCTAAGCAGTTAAAACATTATTGAGAAGGATTTTACCCTTACGCTTCAAAAAGAAGACTCATTTAAGAGGGTCGATGCCACTCAAAACCAGCAGGCATGCATGAACCAGGCTCAACAGTCTGCAAAGTGGAACCCAAGAGACAGCATGAATTTCAGAGAACAGGGAGCTTCACAGAAGGACAAAAGCCACTCAGAAACATACAGCAACAAACTGAGCATTCGCTATAGGGAGCAGGGGAGAAGGAGGTGGCAGGCTCCTTCTCCAGGTGCAAGCGAAGGCTGGGCCAGTGCTGTGGATACATAGGTGTGGCACAACCCCGGGTGGCATGCAGCAGGTGACACTGCCCTGTGGAGCTGAGGTAGGGGTCTGCAGAGCTGTGTCTGCCTCGCGCAGCTCTGGAGATACCAGGGCAGCACTCGGGGGAAGCCCTGGAATCGCGTCCCACAGCGGCTCTACGCTTCGTCCAGCCCATGGGAGCACTGACCACGTTCATGTCACAGGTGAGGGCAGCACTGTGCAGATAAGAGTGTATGTGAACATGCTGGAGAGCAGGTGTCTGCACAGTGTAAGGGACTGACAAGTACGAAATGGTGCTGGAATTTGGATCAAATAAACTATGAAGAGCCTGAGTGAACAGGGCACCTCTGTATAACAGAAAGTGGAGGAGGGAACTAACCAAAATTAAAATGGGGAGCACTGTGTGCGACAGGTACACAGTGCAGCTGAAATATATATACATGAAATATGTATAGTTCCATGTATCTACCCATGTAAGACAGGTAGTTCATGGTAACCTACAGCCCTCAAGTGATTTGTGTGGTGGCTCCACCACTTGTGTGTGTGACAGAATGTGCAGTATGTGAAAGAAGGTGACCATACTGCACTTGCACGTGTAAAAGGCAGCAGATGCCCTGTGGAGGTGAGTGTGAAGCAGAACTGACTTGTCCCAGGAGCAGAGGCAGCACCACTCTGTACAGAGCTGCCATGCAGGGTGATCCTGGAGGTATGTGCGTACAGGAAAGCTGGATTTGTAAAGGTAACAGGTTGCTTGGATATGTCTGTGTGGCTGAAAGAGCCATGGCCTGCTTGTGAGAGAAAAAGAAGACAGGCTTTATGGTGGAGAGGTGGCAGATAACCCTCTGTGTGGGGAAAGAGGAGAACAGACTCCACAGAGTCTCTGTGCATGAGCAGAGTCAGTAGAGGACTCCCTGATACCGTGGCAAAACTGGGTGTGCTGAGTGTGTATGTGTGAGAGAGAAGTACCCAGTGGGATCCTCAGGGATGTGTTGGGCTGTGTGTACACACACACGAGAGATGAGGAACACTACATGCAAGCAGGACTGTGCTGGTGTGAGCTGCAAGAAAGGGGCTGAAGGAAGATGTGCATCCAAGAAACAGGTGGCAGGGAAGTTGGGACATGCTAGTGTGTGTGACTGTACACGCATAGTGGAGTGCACACAGGTGCGTACAAACGTCTGTCAGACAGCAAAGACACTACACGCAGCAGTGGGACCGCATGTGTGAGTGTGTCACAGTGTACCACAGTGGCAGCAATGCAGGCACCACAACACACTGAACACACACACGTGCACACACACACACAGGCAGTGCGGGTGGGTGGCAGAGCACTACAACACGCTGGGGTGAGTACACACGTCTGTGAAAGTGTGTGCTCAGCAGCGAGTGGTGAGGGACATGGGCACAAGAGTGAGGGTGTGTGAAGGGCACACAAGGGACACTGTGGGCTGTGCATCACTGTGAGTGTGCCCACAGTGTGCACGTGAGTGGGCACCAAGACACCCTTGGGCGAAGAAGCACCTGTTGAGTGTGCTTCTCACAGGTGCTCTTCCTGCCACGTGCACACACAGGCAGGAATGAAGGAACTAGCAGAGTGTGTAAGTGCTTGTGAATGTGTGTGCATGTAGGAGAGTCAAAATCCCTATGAGGGTATAAGTGCACCCACGGGCGTGCATGTAAGGGGCAGGTTATGATGGATAATCTTGGAGAGCTGCATACAAATGTGAGTGCTCACAAGTGTGAGCACAATTAGCAGCACAACCATGAGTGTGTCAGTACCTTGGACAATATGAGCATGTAAGTGCCTATATCAGCTGAGCAGGTAAAACAGCAGATAAATCCTTGAAGCATGCAAGTGTACATGCTATGAGTATGGGAGTGTGTAAGTGCCTCTTAAGAGTAAGAAGTGTGAGACTTGTTGGTGCCCATGCATGTGTCTGCCCACCAGGGACACTGGTGTAAGTGTGGCTGTGACCTGGCTGCAGGCAGGCAACGAGGGTCACTCTGGGGTGTGTGTATGTGTGTGTGAGTGTAACTGCTCACAAACGTGCCTGTCGGGCTGGGGTTATGTCTGAGTGTGTGTGTTAGCCTGTGTGAGCGTGTCAGCATGCACAGGAGTGTGTGAGGTGAATGTCACTCGGGGAGTTTAGGTGTGTCTAAGTGCGTGAGGGGCTGTGAGGCTGTGTCAGTGTGGGGGTGCCAGTGGTGTGAGGGGGTCAGTTAGTCAGGGAGAGGGTCAGTTGGTGTCAGGTGTCAGAGCGAGGGTGTCAGAGCTATGAAGATGTCAGTCTCCGTTGTTGTGTGGGTGTCAGAGTGAGTGTCAGCCAATCAGTGTGAGGGTGTCAATTGGTGTGGGGGTGTCAGTCAGCCAGAGTGAGGGTGTCAATCGCTGTAATGGTGTCAGTCAGTGTGAGGGTGCCAGAGTGAGGGCATCAATTGGTGTGAGAGTGTCAGTCAGTGTGAGGGTGCCGGTCAGTGACGGTATCAGCCGGTCAGTGCCCCCCGCGATCTCCCCCCGGCCCGGCCG
>VZTH01009180.1:46931-83534 GCA_013397815.1 Aleadryas rufinucha
AGCTGAGACAGGAGATTCAGGTATTAGAAAAAAAATCACAGACTATGCTGAATTGGGAAGGACCACAGGGATCATAGAGACCAACTCTTAGCCCTGCACAGGACGCTCGAACAATCCCACCCTGTGCCTGAGAGCATTGTCCAAATGCTCCTGGAGCTCTGGCAGCCTTGGGGTTGTGACCATTCCGTGGGGAGTCTGCTCAGTGCCCAACCACCCTCTGGGGGAAGAACCTTCCACTGATATCCAACATAACCCTCTCCTGACACAGCTCCATGCTGTGACAAGCACTTTGGTCATCTCTTCAAGGCACCACTGCTGTCAGAGCTGGCACAGGGTTTACAAAGTCAGACAGTTTTTGGCAATGTTGAAAGGCCGAAGACTTGATGTGGGGGTTTTTTTGTGGTAGGGGGGTTTGTGAGAGGCCATGATCCGGGCTCCCCTCCACCCAACGGGGCAGCAGCTGCATCAGAAGCAGCTTCGAATCCCAGCCAAACTGGGGCTCTGAGCTTAGAACTCTTCATAGAGACAGGAAATCCATCCTCGGGGTCATCAGCCCAGAAGGCGGGGTTGGACTGAGTACAGTGTGATCCTCTTCTCTTGTTTACTTCCGCAGGCCTTCGACAGCGAGGGTGGTAATTCCTGGAGAAGACGACCCCCCTCGTTACGACGGAGCAGAGACGAGCGCGCCCGAGAGCTGGTTGGTATTTTCGGCATCCCGAGAGCCGGTTGGAATTTCGGCATCTCCCGTCACGGGTGAGCCCTGTGCCCTGTTACGGAACGCCAGGCATGGGCTGAATCCCTGGATGTCGTTGTGCAGGCGCCGCCGCACGCCATAAATCCAGCTCCTGGCGACAGGGACACTCCAAAGGCTCCGCGCTATTTTCGCCGCGGTGGCTCGGGCTCCGGGCGAGCCGGGCGGTGGCTCCGCCGGTCGTATCCCGGGAGAGGGCAGCAAGAGCCCGCCGGTGTCGGGTGAAGGTTTTCCTGGTGCTGGCATTGGGGGCAGCCTCGCGTGATGGAGCCAATTCTGGATCTCCTTCTGAAGTGATGTGTGAGTGTCCGCTCAAATCTTGCCCCGCAGCATCCCTCTTCCCATGACTAATGCCCGAAACCCACCGGGAGTGGAATGGAGAATTCTTCGCTCTGCTTTTCCCTGAGGACAGAGCGTGTGTTGAACATTTGATCCTTCCTACATTCCTGCAGGAGACTGTGAGAATCCTTCATTCTGAGCAGGATCTGCATTTCTCATCATGCTGCAGCACGGCCAGTATTGGCTGCTCTAGAATATCAAGTTTTGGGGGGTGCAAGACATGAGATTAACACAGTTTATGTGTTTTCTGAGTCCCTAGAGCACCCTCAGGTCATTTTTTCCAAGTTCTTCCCTAAAATGTAAAATCTAGCATGAAAACAGAAAGTCAGCAAGACCCACCGCTGATAACTCAGCTGAATGGAGACCTTCGGTGGTCAAGTTGCACTTTTTGTGCCTTGGTGTCACTGGCAACCTAGTCTCTTGCAAACTCATCCCCTTTGATGCTCCTGCTGTGTCTGCCCTTCAGGTGTCAGCTTCCACAATGGTTTTATTTTCCCAACATGGCAATTCATCCACTGGTTAACTTGGAACTCTGCTCTGCAGAGCCCACAAAGCTGTCGCTCATCCTCTGTTATTACTTATAAAAACCAGTAGTTCTTTGTCATTTGATGAAGCGAGTCCAGTGCCTTTAATAACCCCTTTCTGGTTTTTTTCCTTCCAGCTGAGTAACACAGAACTTGCTTTTCCTAGGATAATCTATAGAGATGGATGTTGGGCAATGAAAATGCAGAAGGATGTGATTGTGTTGGACCAGGAGAAGATAAGAAGTTTATATTCAGTGTTATATCTGAAGTGACCACTTTTTGTGTGCTTAACCTTGTGACAGAGCAAAAACAGTTCCAGGAGGATGTTATAACATGAAAAACTGTTTATTCCCCTTTAGAAATTTATGAACTGGCAAAGAGGCCATGAAAGGAAGACGTGGGCATTCCTCTGTCCTGAGTGTGAGTGTCAGCAGTCAGGAGCCAGCAGCCAAAACATACGTGTCCCTTGTTCCTTCTGCTGGGACAGCAGGTATTTCTGGATCTAGGAACTTGGTCCTGAAAACTGCTGAGTAAATTCCAATTAGCGTTTACTGGAATCTGCTGGAAGGGTGATCCCTGAGCCCAATTTTACCTGGTCTCTGGGAGCTGTAGCCTGTTGGAGGCCCCAGTTCTGGAGGTTTCAGAGCTCTTTCAGCTCTTGGTAACTTTGATTGGAGTTAAGGGTCACTTGACACCTCCTGGGAGAAGGCCCTGACTGGTTTCAACTTTTAAAATTAATGGTTTTGATCTGGAGAATCTGGCCTGGGAGATTTTAATTTGTATTTGCTGGCTTTAGCTTGAGCTTGAAACTGACTCAAATGGGTTTTGTGCCCTTCAATACTGGATGTTACTGTGTTAGAAACGTCCCTTTGTTGATCTTGCAGGTGCAAGTCAGTCCTTTGTCTTAGGCAACTGTAGCCGATGGACTGAGATCAGGGATTAATTTGGCCAGGGATAATTGAAATGATAAATAAAATAAAACAAAGCAAAACATAAAGAAAAACTTTGAGTTTGGAATAGCTTCTGAGATTCTGAAAGTAATTGAAGTAATCCAGAAGAAAATATGCCATGAAATCTGTTTTCCATTATTGCATGAGATGGTATGCCTTAAAATTTGATGAAATCCATCTTTTCATGACAAAGATAATGCAGCTCATAGTGACGTAGAGATCTGGGGTCTTTTTCAATGTAGAATTTATGAATTATTGTAGACTTGACATTCTTATTTATTTATTGGTGATTCTTTGTTCCTGTCATGATCTCACAGCAAGTAAAAATAATTTCTGATTGATTTCTAGCTGCCAGTGGTATTTTTGAAAGATACTGTGGTAAAAGCTCATATTGATACGTTTGTGCCTGCTAGCTTTCTTATCCAGACCCGGTCTCTTGTATATAATCAAGGTGCAGTGGGAGAGACTTGATGTCCTCTCTTGCCTTCTATTTAAGAAAAACTGCACTCATTTATGTGACAGTCCTATGTTCATATTTCTCTGTGGTTTTTGTGAGATTCCCCGACAAAGCCAAGATCGAAGGACAAGGACAGTCCATTCTTTTTGCTTTAAAGGAATGTATTTCCAGCTTCAGTGGCTGCTGAGTGGAATGACTGTAAGCAACAACACAAGGAATTCAGTGTGGGGAATAGATGAGCACATCCATGAGCGAGTGGGGCCAGAGGAATTTATTCCCAGGGCTGTCAATTTTGCCGTCTAGGAGCACATGTGCTTCTCTTGCTGGTTTTGCATTCCTATTCCCACATCATCAGTCAATCCCCATTCCTCTGTAGTTTTTATCCTCTTCGTATCTTCACTGGGGGATGTCCTCACTCACTCCTCAGAGGGAATTTCTTTGGAGACCTCATCTATCCTCCACAGCGATCAAATCATAGACTGCTGTGTCTCACCAGGATTCAGCAAGGGCCATCTCAGATTGTGGATGTAATTCACCAGGAATAGGGTCAAAAAGAGGGCTGTTTCTTTTTTTCTTACTTGGTAATACAGGGAATTCACCCTCAGAGAATTTATGAAAAGGTCAGTTGGTCAAATAAGAGTGTTCTGGATGTTCACAGGAATAATTTACTAACTGGCAGGGCTTGTTTGTTTACATCCTCCATAGGGATCCCATGGAACAGACTTAATCCTGGGTCTGGATATTTGATTGTGAGTAGCTCTTGGGATATCTGTTGGGATGTTTGTAGTCCATACACAGTCAGCTGTGGGATCTTATGCTAATGATGTTTTAAGCTAAAATAAATAAATGAGCTTTTCCACCCCACCATTGAACATCCCAAAGTGTTCAGCTAATGGCCCAGTACAAACAGTTCTTGAAAACAAGCCCCAGTCTGTTCAAATTGATTCTAAGGCATCAAAAAAACCAGTAGGTCATGCAAATGCCTTGTTTGAACGGAGCCAGCATAGGGGAAGGCACAGTGCAAGGCTGGCAGAGAAAGAGGGAGAGCTGGAGGCTGAGACAGTGGATTCATCAGGGCATCTGTGCCGAAAACAGCACAGCTGGAATGTGGGTCTACCAGGTGATCAGTTTTCACTGCAGGAGCTGGCACAAGTCTCTGCTGCACCCCTGACTCTCAGATGGGCACCTGTGTGTGTGTGTCTGTGCATGTGTGTGTGTAGCAGTGCAGGATGTGTGGGAGAAGGGCTGCTCTTCACTTTAGGCTTCTAATTGAAACACATCAAAAAGATGCCTGGAGTTAAGGGGCTAAATCGGGGCTCTTTTCTCTTAATCCCTTATGTAAAATGCAGTTAAAAGCACTTTCTCTGCATTCCAGTTTGACCAAGCTCCAAGCAGTGTGTGGAGTGTTCAGTGTGTTCTTCACTGACTGTGTGTATTTTGCACAGTAAGTTAACATCTGGACTTGTGGCAGAGCGTGTTATGCCACGTGTTGTGGCACCCATGTTATGAGGCCGTGGCAAAGCTGAGCATGGGGTGGCAGAGCAGAAGCATGTGGTGGTCTTGTCCCAGTTATGTGACATTTGCCTCTACCTGCAGCCTTAAAACTGAGCTGGAAACATAGCATCAAGTGGAGATGGCTGGAAAGGTCTTGCACGACCCCACAAATGGTCACTGATCAGAAAAATAACACTTGAGGGGCTCATGGATCAGTTTCTGGAGCAGTTACAAATCTATCCTTGCCCAGATGGTGCTGGAGATGCACCAAGAAAGCTCTTCAGAGCCCTATCCCTCATCTCTTTTGTCTCTCCAGAAGTTTGTGCAGTTGAATTAATATTTCTTTTTGGTGCATTTCTTCCTGTAAGTCTGGAAAAGGTAGATCAAGTTCTCCTAGATAACCAGGGAAAACCAGAGTGGATTTGTAGGAATGGGAATTTGCTCAGTGGTGGCACAGCAGAGACCGATGTGGAGGTTTTAGGGGACCACAATTTAACAGTTGGTGCTTTGTTAAAAAAAAAAAAGAAAAAGAAAGAAAAAAGAAAAGACTTCTTTTTATCCTAGCATATATTAGCAGGAAAGTCACATGAGGAACAGGGTGATTAATTGTGCCACTCTGGGAGTCATTGATGCACTGAAGGAGAGAAGGACACACTGGAGAACAAAGGAGACCCAAAAGAACAACCAGAGCTCTAAAACTCTGGAGCTATGGAGGAAGCTGGAGGAACTGGATTTATTTAATCCAGAAATCAAAGATGAAGGGTAGGATTTGCTAAGGACAGTCTTCCAGTGGTAAAAGGTAAGAGGCTGAATCTGTTCTCTGACTGCTGTAGAAAGGATGGGGAGGTGCTGAACTTCCAGCAAAACACATTTCAAGATGGTTTTTCCAGGTTTTCCCTTATTAGACAGGAGGCTTCACATAGGAGTTTTTGTGGTTTTTTTACCATATCAGACCCCCTGAATATGGTGTCCGTGTGCTGGGTGATGCATGTAGAGACTGGATCATGTCTTTGAGGGAGGAAAGATTGCTCCTCTGGCTTGGGATGAGATTCAGTGGCATTGAGAAGCGGGGAATTTGAATGGTTGAGACAGGTGTAGCTGCACACAAGGATCTGGCTTGCAGAAATGTCCAGTGACATCTGCAAATCTCCCATGGAGTCAGGGAATTTTCACATTTACATTTTCACATTTACAACGTAGCACTGGAACTGACTACACAGAATAAACCAGAATAAATTCCCAAACCGACCATTTCTGTGAATGAGACCGTCACAGTTACGATTACTAGGTAGATGATCTCAAGGGAATTTTCTAAGGATTTAACCCTTATATTTAAAAAAACCCAATCAGTCCTGAGGAATGAGAAAGGGAGGGAAGATAAGATGATATCCACACCTCTTCCAGGATGGAATACCTGTGATTTTTGCACCCTGCAGGGTATATTAAGTCTGTAAGGCTGATCCAAGATTATCTAAGCAGAGTAAATGCAGTAAATCCCTGAAATTCTCTGGATTTGATGGAGCGGTACCCATTTGGGGCACCAGTGGGGGAATGTTCTGCTCCAAAGAAGCCAACTGAATGGATTATTTCAGTGAACAGAGAGACACTTGAATGTTTTCTTGATTGCCAACAGTCCAGTTTACCAAGAGCTGCTTTCTTAGAGGTGGTTTGTCACTGAAAAAAAAAAAATCAGCGAAATCAGTCAAACATTTACATTGCTTCTTTGATTCCAGCCAACATGGATCAGGGAATTAGGGTGGGAATCTCGAAAAGTTTTCTCTGAAGTTTAAAGAGGATAAAACCTCGCTGTCTGAACTCTTTGGCTTGGGATTCCAGAAGTAAATTGTAGTTTCCTTATTTCTGCTTGCAAGGTTTTCATCAGGCTCTGGGACAGGAATACAGTGGGACAATTTTTCTTGATCTTGCTCTTGTTTTAGTGAGTGCTGAAAAACTGAAAGGAAGGTAGAAATCCCCTCTTTTTTCAGGCTAGAAGCTCAACAGGTTTTCAGAGGCTTGGGCTTTGCAACAAAGGTTTTGTGTGGGTTTTTTGATTTTTAAATTTCAACCTATTTTCTCCTATTTCAGTGTTCTTTGTATTGAAGATATATTGAGATAATTTCAAATCCTCTGAAGTGGTTTTCCAGCTATTCTTTGGCTTTGATGAAAGAGAGCTAGTGCCCATATCAAAGGCACCCAGGAAAAAATTATCAATTTGCTTCTTTTGTGTGGCAGGGAGGTTAATGGGGCCACCAGCTGCAGCTGGCCCAGGGTGAAAAATTTTGATCTCCCTGACTGCTTTGGAATTGCTTGGAAGCCCCAAAACTCCTGGGTTTTCCATGGAGTGGTGTTGCTTTCAGAATTACACCTGCCTGCTCAGCACAGGGCTCTGGAGCTGAGGAAACACAACAAAAACAGCCATAAAAGCACCTAGTTTAAAGTTCCGGCTCCTCTTGTTGCCTCTTGTTGTTGTACTGAAAAATTAACTGTGTCCAACCCCATCTGATGGGATGAAGGGGAATCTGTGACTGCAGTTCAAGAGGGGAGCAGAGATAAAAGATCCATTCCAGATGGATTCAGTCATTTTAATACCCCAGTTGTTCTCCTATTTATAGTGAGTTACTAGTCTTGGACAAGGTGGGATTTAATGGGAGTCTGGTGTGATTCAGCTCTTTAACAAAAGCATAGTTAGTTACTCTGCAAAGTTAGTTACTCATTTGTGCCGAATGGGGAATGAAAAACAGAATTTAAGGATCTAATTAGCATTTGCTTCTCCTTTCAACAGATCAGTCTTTACACTCATAAACTTGGTGATAAAACTATTTTCAGTTACTTTCCACTCATCTGAGAATCTTCCAGCCTCCACAGAATCTGAATTTCCAGGTTAAGAAAACAAATATATAAAAAGAAAAGCTAGAAGTACTATTCTGCTACTTTTATAAAAGGACAAATGTCATTTTTGTGTGCATTTGTATTCATTTTTAGCCCAGCAGTGATTACTGTATGTGCTAGAAGTACCTGTTAACATTAAAGCTCCTTCACAAATCTTTTGTTCTGACATATCTTGAGTGGGCACAGTTTAAATATATACATATTTTATCCTGATTTGGCTTATTCCCATGTAGGAATAGGTAACGTAAGGTACCATTATGTTTATGTACAATGGTGCCTTATGTAACATAAGGTACCATTATATTATTACAGTCAGACAATCTGACTGTATCTAAGTAAAGCAGTATCATCTTTACCACCACGGACTGGCGTAATTAAAGCAGTGTTGGAAAGCTATAGGTCAATGTTATTGCTTTGGACATAAACCAAGGAGTGTTACAATTCTTCTTTAAAAAGTGTTTCTTCTCAGAAGTCAGGACTACAGGATTTGATTCAGAGTTCTTAATTCTGGAAAGCATTTTGAGGTTTGCTAAAGGTGCCATTTTTAGTCATAAAAATAACAAAATGAAAAATACAGAAGTGTATTTATAGTAAGAATAATGAAGATTTATAGGGTAACGATAGTTGCAGTGCTCCTGGCCTCGGAACCCTATATTGAACAGAGTGATTGAATGTTTGGCTTTTAAAAAGAGAGAGAGAGAGAAAAAAAAAAAATCAAAAAACAGATGAATAATGAAAAACAAATCCTTTCTCTGGTGAAAAGCCAAACCTGTGTTTTGAAAATTAAATGGTTTTTTGGGTTAAGCAATGAAAAAATGGACTTGATCTTTGCAGCAGCTTGGATTTATTATTGGAACCACTTGGCTGTGCCATAGAGGAGAGGAATTTTCTGGTAATTAGAGGAGGAACTGGAAGTCAGAAGCAGTAGGGTCTGTTTCTGGCTTGGGCACTAGCACGCAATGGAGCCTTGGGAAATGCTGCCTTGTTTGTACCTTGGCTTTCCCAGCCATAAAATGGGGCTAAGAAAAGAATCCCACCTCACAAAGTGCACGCACTAATTAAAGAACATTGCCACAGCACCTTGCGTTCGTTACTGCTGGAGGAGGGATTTTCACAAGGACATGCTTTAACTGCTTTTGAAAAACCCTGCCCTAAACATTTACCAACCTGATTGCCCAGATTCCTAAACCCACGTGTGGCCACCTAATTGGAAAGGGTCTGATTTCCAGAGGTCTGTCTGCTGGTGAAAAGAACGTGATGGGGAGTGTTTTCTCCCCGGACTATGAAAACAGAAGTATCACGGGACTCCTCCCATTGGGATCCTGTCATTTGCCTTGGCCCATTCCACAGGATTTCCCCACTCCCAGCAGTGAAGTGTGACCCCTGCAGTCTCCATCGCGGCTCTCCAGAGGCAGGTGGGGAATGGTCAGCCCAGGTCATTCATGCAATGGATGGTCTCTGGTGGGTGCAGACGGATCCTTCTGGAACAGCTCTGTCAGGAAAGGAGCAGAGTTAATCTGGACATCCTCACTGGAGTTACCCCAGTATCCCCGAGGCCCCGAATCCAACTTGGTTTCTCTCTTCTGGTCATTCAATTCCGAAGTCACCATCTGTCAGCATTAAAACTGCTCAGCCAGCCCTTCCTCCGGCCGATGTCATGGTCAGTGAGTGAAAGGAATGGCCTTGGACACCATCCCTCCCTCCGTCCCCAGAGCAGAGGAAACGCGCGCTGACAAGACAGGAAATTCTCCTGAACCGCAAGGACCTGGAGCTCGTCTCTTACCTTCCTGTGGGCCTTACCCAGCTTTCAGCCTGGGTCTTTAAAGGTTATTAATAGCACTGGTTGCATTAACAGGTTTGTGTTTTTCTTCTTCTGTCAACCAAGTTATTCAACTGAGACTTTTGGGTTGTTTTTATTCGAAGTATCAGAGACAAACCCAAGAATGTGGCAGTCCTGCAGTACAATGATCCCTTGTCACTAATGGGCAGCAAGTGGGATTTGTCTGTGTGGGAGGCTCTCAGTCAGCAGTGGACAGGCTCTCAAGTCTCCAGTGAAAAACAAACAGCTCCAAACTGGGGCAGGATTGGGTTTCACAAGTATTTCTTTACAGCAGCAGTACATTTCCAGAACCCAGTCACGTTTTCCTTGTTGCAGCTGATTTTTCCAGAACCCAGCCATGTTCTTCTTACTATGGGTGATTGTTCCAGAACCCAGTCACATCCTCCTTTCTGGAACTGATCCCTTCTGCACCACCCCTGTTCCCCTCTCTCATTCTGTTGTACCATTTGCATGGCTGTGTGATGGCCTAGCTTTTGGAATTATCTCAATTCCAAAAGAAAACCAGGACAAAATCCCCCTTTGGTTTTGTTTTTTCATCCTGTTAGGTTATTTTTATTTCAGGTCAGTTCCCTAATCCATATTTCAGCTGCAGAAAAAAAGTTGTGGAGACAGTGAGAAGGTGACAAGGAGTGGAAATACAGGAGTTTGAGTGACTGGAGGCTGAGCCAGACCAAAAGGAGCTCCCTTGTGCTCCTCTTTGAGTCACGAGGACCTCAAAGTGAGTCTTGGCTGCAAGGCACATGTATCTGGTTGGGTGTTTGTGTCGAAGGAGACAGTTTGTATCTTTGGTATTTGGTCACTGGGTAGAAAGTGCTGGTATTTGTTGGGTATAAAAGCTCTGCCATAGCCAGCAAGCTCCCAGACTGGCTCTGGGTTTGCAGGGGAAAAAAGGTGATGTAGGGATTGGAAAGGGCTAAAAGTTCCCAACATTTCAGGAGTGTGACTTTCTAAGTCCTGCAAGTTCAAAAATTAGTGTGTGACTTTTCATTCTTTAAATGGCACCTCTCTGTGTGCTAAAGAGGCTTTCCTAAAGAAAGGAACTGCTCATTATCCATGGTGGAATATTGGATGTATCTGATGGTCCAACAGGTGACATTTTGCTGGCTACTGGGGACCTTATAAAGGTGTTCTCATAAAACCTCTGCAGTACAAGGATTCAGACACAGGGAAGAGAAGTTCTAGTTTTAAAAGTGCTAAGCCCTTCCTGTAAATGAGTGATTCCATCTTCCCCTGCTTCCTGCTGGAGTTGCTAGTGCTTGGTGCCTGCCAGAAGGGATCTGGAGCAGCACACAGGCAAGCTGTTCTGCTGCCTTTGGAAAAAGGTGTTATTTTGCCTAGCAAAGCAAGGGAAGGAGCGTTGAGAAACATTCATGCAGCCAAGTAATGTGCAGGATGGGGAGCATTCTGTCCTCCATGACATCTGCACAGATCCTCACAAGGCGTTAAACAAGGCGGAGTGAGTAGATGGTGGGCTGGTTCTCTCTTGAATAGGTTTTTTTTCACAGGAAGATGGACTGAGAAGATTAAAAGTTCAACTTTGTTTATCCCAGATTTATTCTGGAGTGTAGTATATATTGTAAACAACTTTCTTCATAGAAAAGTATGTGCACGAAGCCCGGTCTGATTTATTTTCTCTCTTGTTCAGATTTAGCCCAAACTGGTACGAGTTCCTAGTTTTTCATAAATGCTAATGCTTTTAAAAACAAGCCCAACATGTTATTTCACTTACTGTAGGCTTTGTGTTTGTCACGCAGAACAACAGCCACAGCAGAGCATGGGCTCTGAATGGCCATCCTGAACACAAAGTGCAGAGTCAGGGTATCCCTGAAGGATGTGAACAAACCTGGGGCTGGTCTCTTGGTCTGGAACCCCCAGTTCCCTTGATGGGGTGCCTGGGCTGTGCTCTGGCTTTGCTCACTCTCCCTCTTTCTTGGAGGGAGTCATAGCACTTGGGAAGAGGAGATCAGAGGCATTCTTTCCTTATGATCAGGCTGGATCCCTCTTTTTGTTGATTCCATAATGCCTGAGAGAGCAACTCTACCTCCCTCCCAGGACCAAATGCAACCCCTAACAAGGCTTCCTTTCCCCTGAGGTTGCTGCTGACCTTCGGTTCACTCTCAGTGGCTGTGTCAACCTGAGAGCCCTGGAGCCTGCCCTGGCCTGGCAGCCTTGCTGCCTGAGTCACTGAGACTGACTGGAAAGTCACTGGAAATGAACTGGCAGCACCAAAGCCTATGGCATGTGATCCATAGGGGTCAGATTTTGGATCCATCTGTCAGTTGCTTATCCCCAGCTAAGTGTTGATAACTGCAGCCAGCCTTCTCATATGGAGTGTGGGCAAAGCAGTGCTCCCTAATTATGGGTTACTGCACAAGTACTGCATGTGTTTGCTCAATGAGTTGGAGATGTTTGGATGTCAACTTCAGCATCTCAATACATCCCCAAATCTCCAAAATAGGCTGTTCTCAGAGCTAAACCTCTGAATTAGAAGAGTTTAGTTGTGGAGGTGAATGGATCCCCTTTAAACTGGTGAGCAGATGAGACGGAAACAAGGCTCTTGAGTTCCCTTGAGACCTGTGAAATGACCATTTGAGTTTTTTCACAGAGCTACATTTTCTCCATTGCTGTTTAACTAATTTCTTTGCTGGTAACTGCAGCAATGAAGTGAAGACCTAAGAGCACCAGAGCAGCTTTGGAGCAGAGTGAAAAAGACTCAGTGTTGTGTTCTCTCCTTGATTTCTACCTCAGCCTTATCCTACACTCCCATGTGGAAGGAGAGCTGGATCTTGTCACAGACTCTGAAGAGGGCTGGCAGCCCAGCACACTACCCCATCCCACCTGGAAGCGCCTCTGAGTGACAACAGTGGTCCCATGGTTCAGGACAGAACAGGTCCTGTGTGATCTGTATTGAACATCCACCTCTTGAGCAGATCCTTGTTTTGGGACATTTCCAACATCCTGCAACATCTTTGAATTCAGGTCTTTGGTCTCTTTGGTCCATGTGGAATCTCAAGAGCTCATTCAACTCTGAGCACATCACCTTGGCTCTATCTGAAGCCAATATTTGGGAGTTTTGGGACACAACTGGACAGCAGGAACTGAGTTGGCCGCATAAAGAAGAAACCCTTATCCATGTACTGCATCAGGCCTTGCGCAGCCAGCAAGATCCATCAGTGGAAGGGGATGTGGCATCCCTCTGATATGCCACGGGCAGGTGGTTCCTGCCAGGAGCAGGATGCTGGGTTTGCCAGGCTTTGGGACAGCCACCCTGGTGTTCCCCAGCCCAGATGGCGGGTGAAATCTTTTGTCTGAGCTCAGTGCTGCTTTTAGCAGCTGGGAGGAGGGAGGAATAGCCTCCTGAGGAGCTGAGTGGATAGAGCAGCCTGTGTGGGATGGAAGGGCCTTGCCTTCTGTCTCAGGAGAGCATGGGGGGTTTGGAGGGGAGCTTTTCTGGCAAGCAATGAACTTGTTCAAATAAACAAAAGGCTAAAACCAGCTTGTCCTCAGCCCCCTTTAGAAACCCTGCAGGAGATGTCAGTGACTGTAGGCTCTTGTTGGGAATCCCATGGATAATCACTGACAGCAGGGAAACACATGGCAGTACACGGCAGCTCAGAGAGAGCCCTCTGTTTTCTGAAATCACTGGAATATCTGTCCTGTCTGTGCCGATGGAAACACAGCAGAGTGAGCAGAACTGCCCTGTGCTCCTGGCTTGGCCATGCCCAGGCTCTGTGGCCTCCAACAAGTTCCTCCTTCGCACTGTAGATCCTTCTCTGTGTGGTGAGGTCAGGGATAGGCAGCTGCTTCCCTGGGGATTCTTGGCCGGGCTTTTAAACTTTGCAAGGTGCAACTGGAAGGGACTGTGTTCATAATAGGCACATGTTCAATATTTGTCTAATTATTTACATCACCAAAGATGAGCAGGGGCTGAGAAGTTCCACCAAAAGCTCAGCTTGTTACAAGACCATTTGTTTTTTTGCCACCAGAGAAAATGAGAAATGCTGCAAAGAGATAAAGAGGCTGGGTATGATCAAGGTGACACTGGACCAGGCTTGGCCTCTCCCACATTAAATGCTTTTCTCTCATTTTGCTGCATTGTGAGTTCAGCTTTTTGGCTCTGTGTTGTGGAGAAATTAACTCTATCCCATCTGAAAGCAGGACATTGTTACAAGGTGACTTGTGTTCCAGGCACAGTGATGGCTGTGTGAGGTGGCTGGGGCTAGGAAGGGCAGGACTGAAGAGCTGAGTGTGGCTCCAGTGTGTGAGAGGAGCAGGGAATTTGGGATTAAAGGAGTGAAAGGAGGAGTCAGGTCAGGCTGTGCTGTGTCAGGTGCTCCCTTCCTGCTCCTTTCTGCACATTGCTGTCAAGTCTCATGGCATGTAGATAGGAAATAAATACTTGTTTCCTTGGATTCATGGACTTCCTTCCTTTCAGAGAAATTAAATTGAGGTAGAAGGTGGGAATAACTGTCAGAGTCTTGAACTTAAGGGCACAGTGATGTTTTCTCCCCCTATGAATATGGAAACCTCTTTCAGATCTGTCTGTATCCAATGCAGCAAATTGAGCGTCCCATGGTAAGAACGAACCAGCTAAGCAAAGCCTAAACCTATAAAATCCTGGGATGTAATTCTCAGCAGGACTATGCAAAGCAACCATATCATTCCTGTTATACCTGAACACTACAGACCTGTCTGGGAAGTGACAGGAATTTATAGCCATGCTCTGAAATCTTCTTTTATGGTTTAGGGGCATCCCAGGGACACAGCAAAGCATTTTTCACAGAGCTGTGAATTTGTGTATGCGTTGAAATTTCCTATGGGTGGGGCATCTAGAAGGAGGGAATGAATCTTGGACAGGTGCTCATGTGAAAATATACAGACCCACACACGGGCTCCACAAACACAACAAGCTGGATCCAGCTCTTTCTCAAAACAGACTTTTCTCTTCTGTTTCTTATTTTATTCCTTCTTGAGGCTTTTCCAGCATCCCTAGTTGGAATTTAGAACCTGTCAATTTTATAATTTATCATGGCTTCTAGTCCCAGACTCGGTGCAACTCACATCCCTCCTGATGAAGAAGTAGCAGATTGTTCCCATCTGATTCCATTCCTGCTAATCCTGAGAAGTCACGATTGAGTTAAAAACTCACATGTGTAGTTAACATGTCAGGAAGCACCAAAAGGAAAGTGTGGGAGGCCAAGGAGAAGTGACCGGACTGTTTAACGTGATTGGAAATCAAGCTAGGAATATTCAGTGGGAATTATCTCATGGAAGTGACTGCACCTGATTCACTGTAGCTTAGTTATTTTATCTTCTGAGTCTTCTCATTCCTGAAAGTGGCCATTTCATATTTCTGGGAAAGCCTGGCGGCTCTCTTTATTTGGATAGTGCTGGTCACAACAACCCATCATTCAGAGCCGTGGTGTTAGTGCAGCAGGAACTGCACCTGGAGCAGTGGAATGTCAAATAGCTGTAGCTTTTCTGCAGAGAAAGAAAATACACTCTCTCTGGCACTGAAAAACTTCCTAACAAACTGTGAAACTGTAAAACTTGCCAGGAGATCTCCAAATAGAAATTTATCAGTTTATATGAAACCAGTTCTCCTTTGGGCCATAAGGTTTGAAATTCCTGGATCTCAAAGAAGGCAAGGGAAATATAGGGAAGTGGTTCTGCAGGAAATCCTTCTCTTCTCTGTCTTGTTGTGTAGGTTTGTATTGATGAGACCTGAATGACTTAAGTAGTTCCAGAAGGCTGGATGTCAGGAAAAGGTTCTTGCCCCAGCGGGTGCTGGGCACTGCCCAGGCTCCCCAGGGAATGGGCACACCCCCGAGGCTGCCAGAGCTCCAGGAGTGTTTTGACACCTCTCTCAGGCACAGGGTGGGATTGTTGGGGTGTCTGTACAGGGCCAGGGGTTGGACTCCATCCCTGCGGGTCCCTTCCAAGTTGGGACATTCTATGATTCTGTGAAACCCTGCAGCATTTAAACCCATTAGAAACTCCCACATGGACCTTCCCTAAACTCTTTCCATAAAAGACTGCACTAGAAACAGTCAATCTTCACTCTCACTCTGCACAAACTTCCTTCTCATTAAAGAGGAATGGGAACTTTCTTATCTTGCCTTGGTCAGGAAACACCACAGATCTGTCATTTCAAGGAAGTAATTCTTTCTTTACCCTTACCAAAAGCAAGATTGGCCTACAAAGTCTAGAATACACTTTTTGCTTTGGATTCCCTACTGTCTTGGTAATCCCAGTAACTGGTTAGAAACCTTTGCAGTGGGATGTCTGGGAGCAGAGTTATCACTCCAGTACAAACTGTGTTTTGAAACCTCTTGGCTCTGGTTTGCCTTGGAAGGTTATAAATACTGTTCCCAGCACAAATATTCTCCATGTCTGAGAGCTAATGAGCCCAACAGCTGCACTGGGGCTGTCCACCAGGAAACACTAAGCCATGTGAAAAAGATTTTAATATGCCCAGACACTCTGATATAAGAGGTTGAATGTGTGTCTAAAATGCAGGAGTTTTCCCACATCTAATTTATGCCTCCAAATGAAACAGTCCTTTACTGACCCTCTTTGACACCTGTAATTGTCCGGACAAGACCAGCATAGACCATAATCTGTGACACTGGTGAAAATCCAGCTGTTTTTAATAAAAATGAGTTATGTTTATGGAAGGAAGAGACCATAAAGTGTCAAAAACTTCTCTCTGATGAAAGCATGCATTTTTGTAAGGATCCATCTGAAATGTACCACATGCAGACAAGTATTCACTGATACACTCTGACTCTCTGAGTGGCTTCAAGTCCAAAGCACCAGTAAATCCACTTTAACTGGCCAGCTAAACTGGGTTTATGGCTGCTTTGCACTACCAGAAAAAGGAAAGGTGTCCTGGCTCCTGCTGACACATCCGATCTAAAGTATCCAAAAATTTATAAACAGGATCTAGGAACTATTTGAAGAATCAAATAACTTTGTAAATTTGGATCAACACAAGTATAATTCACTTCAGAAGCGACATATACAAGAGACTTAACTGTGTGTGAAACCTAAGTTAGTCAGGATAAATGTGGAAGCGATCTTGCAGTTCATGGAATCATAGAATGCCCTGAGCTGGATGGATCCAACTCCTGGACCTGCACAGGACAATCATGAAAATACCACCAATGTGCCTGAGAGCATTGGCCAAACACTTCTCCAGGTGAGAACCTGGGTGAGTGTGCAAAGACAGACATTCTTCATGGAAATCTGCTTCTCAGCCCTCCTTTGGGAGGATCACAAAGCCTTTTCTGCAAGACTTTTTCCCATCGGTGCTCATCAGACCTCAAACTGCCACCAGGGTTACAAATAGCCCACTGAAACTAAAATGCAGTTGCACCTCACTGTACACAACACCAAAAACTCTCATGTTTTCAGCTGGATCTCAAAGCCATACCTAATCCTGGTTTAGAAAAGCCCCTCTGACTCTGTCTGCACTTCTGGAACCCCTGAGAGCAGCAGCAGTTGTATTAAAGGACATTCTGTATCCTTCAATTCCTGATCTGGGGCTGTGGGAACCATTCTTTTTGCCTGACTCATGTTGACTTAAACCCAAGTGACTTTTAGTTCAGGCAAAGTCAAGCCCAAGTTGTGAACAGGATCTTTCCATTCATGTCCCCAGTAAGGCTGCTTCTTCTTAAAGAGAAAAACAAACTGGGTAAGCTGAACACAGTAAATAATTTTGTCTCTTGTTTTTGGGCTAAAAAATTCCCAGTTGATTAAGTGAAAATTGCTGTGACTTAGANCACTACCAGAAAAAGGAAAGGTGTCCTGGCTCCTGCTGACACATCCGATCTAAAGTATCCAAAAATTTATAAACAGGATCTAGGAACTATTTGAAGAATCAAATAACTTTGTAAATTTGGATCAACACAAGTATAATTCACTTCAGAAGCGACATATACAAGAGACTTAACTGTGTGTGAAACCTAAGTTAGTCAGGATAAATGTGGAAGCGATCTTGCAGTTCATGGAATCATAGAATGCCCTGAGCTGGATGGATCCAACTCCTGGACCTGCACAGGACAATCATGAAAATACCACCAATGTGCCTGAGAGCATTGGCCAAACACTTCTCCAGGTGAGAACCTGGGTGAGTGTGCAAAGACAGACATTCTTCATGGAAATCTGCTTCTCAGCCCTCCTTTGGGAGGATCACAAAGCCTTTTCTGCAAGACTTTTTCCCATCGGTGCTCATCAGACCTCAAACTGCCACCAGGGTTACAAATAGCCCACTGAAACTAAAATGCAGTTGCACCTCACTGTACACAACACCAAAAACTCTCATGTTTTCAGGTGGATCTCAAAGCCATACCTAATCCTGGTTTAGAAAAGCCCCTCTGACTCTGTCTGCACTTCTGGAACCCCTGAGAGCAGCAGCAGTTGTATTAAAGGACATTCTGTATCCTTCAATTCCTGATCTGGGGCTGTGGGAACCATTCTTTTTGCCTGACTCATGTTGACTTAAACCCAAGTGACTTTTAGTTCAGGCAAAGTCAAGCCCAAGTTGTGAACAGGATCTTTCCATTCATGTCCCCAGTAAGGCTGCTTCTTCTTAAAGAGAAAAACAAACTGGGTAAGCTGAACACAGTAAATAATTTTGTCTCTTGTTTTTGGGCTAAAAAATTCCCAGTTGATTAAGTGAAAATTGCTGTGACTTAGAGAAATGTGTCCCAAAACTCCTCTATTGTTTGTCTGTGGAAGAGCCTTTCCCTAAGAAATGCCATTGGTCAGTTTGCTTTTAGTAGCTCCAGGCTGGATGCTGATCTGGTTCCTCTGCTTGCATCTGGCATGAGTCTGGTGAAGGAAGTGGCCTGACTTGGAATTTATAGCTGTGTGAATGACAGCAGAGGCAACCATCTGAAGCCTTCTCAGATCTCTGGCATCTGGAGAACACCACAGATTTACTAAAACACCCAAACATCCAGTAATAACTGCTCTGACATCCTGGTCATGACATTCTTTCTAGCAGGGAGACTGGGTAAGGGTGGGAAAAGAATAAAAGCTAAAAGGGGGCTAAAAGAAGCAATGAGCAATGTGGATTTCATATGTTCATGGAGATGGACAGGATGCACTGTTCATGCTGGGTTTTCCCTGCTCCTGGCCTTTTGGATTCAGTGGAATTACTCCTGATTTACACCCATTCGAATGGAACAGGTTCACTCCCCTTTTCTTCAGCAAAACAAACATTTGTTACTCGGAAAGAAAAACACAGGATTCTTAAAATTTGACCCATAAGTGAGCAGAATTTCTCAGTAATGCAAGAATTTGTGTTTCTTTAGTTTGTAAACAAAGGAGCCCTTGGAGGGAGTGTGTGGATCAATGCCACAGGGATGGCAGAGGGACAGTTCTGGGTGTGGTGTGACTGGGCATTCATCCTGCTACGGGCACAGCAGCTCCATGTGCATCCCACGGGAATGTGGAGGAGCAGGATGCTCTAACATGAGAGGATTGAGCTTTGGGAATGCTGACAGCAGCTTCTCTGCTGGCTCAGGGCCCTCAGGCAGAGCAGGACCTTGATCAAAACAAGCCAAACTGCCAGAAGGAATCGAGATCCATTGCTGAGCTGGAGGTAGCTGGGGGTCTGTGGTGCAGACATCTGCTAAGAATTATTTCCAAAATCACCCTGAGTGCCAAAAGGGAATCGAGGCCAGATGTTCAACTGGTGTAAAATGGTGTGGCCCTCCTGGGTCCTACCTCTGATCCATGTTTTTTAGCTCTCTCCAGACCTCAGGTTCCTGTAGTGCTCATGAAGAAACTCCAGATTCCGTGATAATGGATGATTTTGTCTTCTCTTCCTCCTGAAACACACCAGCACTGTTCTGAAACGGTGATTTAGCCCCAGGAGAGCCACAGAGCTCCCTGACTCTGGAGAATGCAGAGTAGCTTCCCTCTGGGAAGGGAGAGGAACCACATGTGCACGTTCCCACACACTCTGCTCACTGAGCGCAGTCTATCAAACTCAGCATGAACTCCGGGCCCAGAAACAATCGAGGGTATTTATGGAGCGAATGTCTTCCTGTAAAGGATGTGGAAGGATGATACAACCATTGTAGAGCCCCGACCCTCCCTCACATCCACTCACTTCTCATACACACACTTTTATGATTATTTCACTTATCTGGGACTGGAATAGCAGGGACAGATCCTGGCTGCCTCTCCATTCGGCACGGAAAGGGCAGGAGAAAGGCTTTCACCCTCTCTCCCATGCCCTGGGGAAAGCCCAAACCCTGCCAGGAGAACACCGGCTTTTCTGCTTCAGCTAAAACAGTAGCTGCGCTGTCCAGGCAGAATGTTTCAGGGGACACGCACAGAGCCCTAGCAATTAATGCCAGAGCCAGGAACATTTCTGTGGGTTCCGAAGGTGCTGAGTGCCAAGTGACCAACAGCTGCTCTGGCAGGAAAAGCCTTTTTGCCTTATGTCCTTGAAACAGAGCCCAGCCCCACAGTTTTCATCTCCCCCATCCCATTTTGTGAGGTTAGGCCACCTTGGGCTCAACTTTGTAAAAATCTGAAAATTCCCCTGAACTTTTCTTTTTAACAAAGCCTCTTGACCTTGCAGAGTTTTCTCTCTCTGCCAGGCAGGTCATCAACTTCCAGTCTAATACACCAGGGAGAACATTGTGAAATGACTGTGCATGAAGAGGCATTGAAGTAAAGGTGATTTGGGGCTTTTTGTCTGGCCAAGAAATGGAATGAGCTACATCTTTTCTTTTACCTGATTCATGGCCATACTGCAGGGATCAGATTGGAAAAAAACCAAGGCACTATTATTCACCTGAAGTCTGCCTTCAAACTCATCTCGTGCACCTCTGTTGCCAGATGACATCATGCTTCTAAGGGAGAAACAATTTAAAATATAGAGATGCAAATTATTGGTTCAAATAACTTCCTTAAAACAGCAAAAATAACAGACTGAGACTTTGGAAAACTGATTTGAAAATGTCCATTATTTCATATCTGAAGTTGAATGGCTCAAACTGTAAAAGTTTGAGTAGTCTGTCAGTGGTTGCTTTATGGTGATGGGGTATATAAAAGACAGTGTGGCAAAAGCTATACTGAAAATAGAGGTTCTGAACTTAAAGTGTTTTAAGCAGGTTTGTAACAGGAACATGGTTTTACATAAAATGGTATGAAAAAATGCAGCATTTGTAATAACTTTCCACTACTACTAATAAAACTGTCACCTCTAAATATATCAAGGGGGTTTCTACCACCACACAAGTTTCTGGGGAAGTCAGCCAGGGGAATTGTGTAGGAAGAGTCTCCTCTCTGGAGAAGAGTCAAACTGGGCTTGTGTGAGTTTGGTCTGTCTGAAGGCAATGATGGCTCCAGCCACAGATGATTTCCTTATCAATGTGTGTAAAATCCCATCATTCCTATAACAAGGCTCTTTATGGAGCTTGGGACTTGTCTTTTCTTAAACATTCGTGATGTGAAACTTCAAAAATATGTATTAGTAAGGAAACAAATGAAAAAAAAAGACCAACCTCACAGATGTCTGTCTGTAATCACAACAACAAAATAATTAAGAACAGGCAAGTGAAAGTCTCACACTTAACATTTCCCAAATAATTTTTAATGTTTGTAACTCAGTTTGTGCAGCCCTTTGGAGGAAGGTGCTGCTCTTCAATCAGCAGGTCTGCAGCTGATTTTGGAGGTGTCTGTGCTACAATCCAAGGTTAACAATCCCTTCAGCTTGGAGAACTCCCTGCCACTCCAGAAGTGCCAGCCCTTTTTTACAGGGGGGCTGGAAGCTAATAAAGGATTCCTGTGCTGAGATTCCTGTGTACAGGAAAGGCTGGCGGAGCAGTGCCTGGCTGAGCTGGGGACCCCACTGATCTGCTCATCTCTCCTGGTCTCTGAAATCTACCCCTCTTCTCTATCCTCAGGGTTGGGTCGGGCTGCAGGAGGACCAAATGACTCGAGGGTCCTTCCAACTTACATTATTCACCGATTCCATGTAATGAGCTGGAATCGTTCCAAAACCTGAATGGGAAAGGTGTGGGCAGGCTCCTGTTGGAACCTCAAACCCCTAATGAGAGCTACACACAAGTCCTGGGAGGCCACCCACCCCTCCAGGTCCTCCCAGGCTGCCAGAGCTCAGGGACCTGTTGCTACCTGTTAAGGCTCCTGAGATGTGCAGCTGGTGTGAATTACAGAAGAACTATGTCAGAGCTGTTCTGTCTGAGTCCTGGATTTTAGGGCTGAGATCTTAGGTGATGCCAGAAGTCCTTGGAGGGATGAGATCCAGAGCAGAATTCCCTCTTGCACCCTTTTGGATGGAGCTGTGCAGACACAGGCACCAGAGGAGGCTCCTGGTCCTTGTGACAGAGCTGCAGCTTCTTCAGGAGGTGGCAGATCCCAGTGTCCATAAAATGGGATGAGAAAATGCAGCACTTGTAGGCAGAACCAGTAATGTTATTTCATAGCCCATAACTGGAGAGATGTCCCTTAGCCCCTTCTCCTTCCCAAGCCATGTTACCTCCAGCACATCCTGCTGTGCCTTGCCTGTGCAGGTGTTGAGGACCAAGCCCCCTGAGACACAGAGTGGTCACAGACACCGGAGCTGCACTCCAGAGGAGTCCTGTGGCACTGGCAGCCTCCTTAAACGATCCTGTCCAAGTCCACCTTAAACATGCCCTCCCTCCCTGCACTTTTTCTTCGGGATAATTAAGCATTCAGTAAGTTAAGAAGTAGAAAAACCGGAGGAAGCATCTGTTTCACAGGTGGGTGCAGCTGTTTCCTCCCAGGGCTTGTTCTCCTGCAGTTCTGTGCAAGCCCGTGCCTTGGCACAAATGCTCCTGGCCATGATGGTGACTCACACTTGTATCTAAACATCCAAATTTTGCAGTTGTCAAGGGTCCCAGGGGATCACCTGCTGTCATACCACAGTCTTGTTGCACGGATGTCCTTGGGAGTGCTGGGTTTCTCACTGTTCACCTGTTCTGAAACAAGGATCCCATGCTTTGATAACTGGGGTTTGGTGTCTTTCCCTAGGGTGCTCTGGGCTGTAACTCTGGTACTGCAAACCTGAGTTTTGCATCCTGCCAAGATCAGGCTCCAGAGTGGCATTTATTTTTTTCCTAGAAGAGAACATGTGCTTTTGCTTGCCAGCTCTGTCAGAGCACCATCTCTTTCCGAACTTATGATGTTAAGACTGTTTTTATATATTTATTATATTTACAAGGACATCAGCAGCCACCTCATCCATCCCAAGTATCACATCCCTTGATAAACTTCAATGTCACAATAAATCCTCAAACACAATAGTTCCTCCCAGAACTAATATAACTGGATTTCACAAGTCAACTCCACAACCAGGGACAGAATTTGCCCCCTGCCTGACATGTCTTATGCTGTGGGCACAGCAGCGTGGTCTTGGGGCTGTGTATCTGGCAAGCTAGGCAGAGGAAATCCCAGCTCTGCTGGAGCCAGCAGGTGTTTCCCTGCAGTCAGCATTTCATCCTAGGGCTGTGCTGGAGTGAGGAGGGGGTTGTTTTCCTGCCCTTTCCATCCATAGGGAAGGGAAGCCTTTGCACCCAGGTTGGAGTTAGACAAGGTGAAGCACTGAGCCTTTGCTGAACTCTGGTGCTGCATTTCTGCGACATTTTCTTTTGACAATTTACAGCCACTAATGTGGTGCCACAGCTGATGCACTTGGACAACAGAGCCAGGGATCTCAGAAGGCTGTTCAGGAGCTCCAGCTCTTCTCCACTTATTAAAGGGAGCCTAGAGAGATTAGGCTACAAATGGAGATGCCTTAATTAATTGTCTATCAATTAGACAGCATGAATCTGACCCTAAATGTCCCTCTAGACACGCTGAATTAGCACTGAACTTGAACTCAAACTCGGGTCTGGAAGAGCCCTTCTCAGCTGTTAATTCTCCGGGAACCATGTTGACCCCCAAAATATCTAGGGCTGTTTATCTGTCTTGCCCCAAGGCACACGGACCAGCAGAACTCCTTCCCAGCCTTGCAGCAAATACAGAGCCTTGAGAGACATTGGTGGGTTTTGTCCTGTTACAAGTAACAAACCAGAGATGGAGAAACCACCAGTGGCACTTGAGTCCTGCAGCCTTGTACCAGCAGGGGAGAAGTGAAAGGGCCCAGCCCAACTTAAGAATTGCCTTGTATCCTCAGACTGGAACAAAAAGCAGGGAAAGGACTCCCCCATGGCCCTGGATCTGGCACCTGTGACCAGCCTGAGTGTGGGAGCAGGATGCATCAAGCAGGCAGCAGTGGTTGGGTAATGACCAAGGAAATGGAACCCCTGTGTTTCTGACCATCAAGCTGGATGGATGTCATGATCTCTGCTGGGCCAAGTTCGTGTTTGGTGTCATCACGTTAAAAGAGTTTGATATCATCAAGTTGAAGGAGTCCCAAATGGGAGTGAGGGCCTGTCATCCACTCCAGAGGTAGCTTTTGCCAGGACTGACCAGCTGTGACAACACAAACCTGCTGCAAGGCTCCAGAGGCCACCAGTGTGTCCTGGGGGTGACCAAGCAGCTTTGGGACAGGGGACGAAGGGTTGGGGACAGTTCTGAAGTCGCTGAGGACTGGGTGAGCACAATTCCCTGCACCATGCTGCTTGTAGCAGCTTTTTATTTTGGCTTCTGCAGGCAGAGTGCCATGGGGAGAGATCCTACTGAGCCAAAAAACCAGCGTGTGTGCTTGCCTTCATTTTATTCTTTGGCCTGATATGATTTTTAGCAACTGTTTAACTGTCTGCTTTTCAAAATGACTATAAATCCAGGAAAGCTGCCGGTTGGGCATGGTGATTGAACCTAGAAGAACGTAACAAGGTGTATTAAACACCCACTATTCTTTGCTTGGGGGAGATTTTAAGCAGAGTTGACATCTTTATCCCTTCACTCGAGGCAGCTCAGGCAAAAGGAAGAGATAAAAACTGGTGCTAACTTGGGTGTTTCCTGCCTTTGATCATTCTGAGCCACTCAACCATCATGTTCTTCTTTTACCTCTTGGCGTGTCCAGAGGTGCTAGCAGCTCAGCTCTAGCATGAGGGGTAGTTTTAGTTGTCTCAGTGCCCTAAGAAAATCTTGGACCACGGGTGGAGAGAGCTCCCAAAATCAAGGGATTTCCAGCTGATGCTTCTTCACATCCTGCTCCTATAATCCAAGAGGTGGCTTGAAGGATGAATAGAACTGAATTCAGTATGTTTTACTGCCCTGGGAAGGTGGAAGCGTTCAGGTGGATGATGATGAGCAGCTTGGAAAAGATGTTTTATAACTGAATTATTCTTTACTTCTGTTGTAGGTTGAAAACTTAATCAGCCATCATAATGGTGGCTCAGTGCTGAATATTCCCCACGGAACTCCTGGCAGGTGACTGACGTTGGGATTTTGGCTGAACAGTTCATCCGAGGTCACACAGCAGGTTTATGTTAAAGCAGAATTTGGAAGATCATGGTTTGAGGTGCAGCTGCTGCTTCTTATAGAATCAGAGAATCATGGAACGGTTTGGGTTGGAAGGGATCTTGAAGCCCATCCAGTCCCACCCCCTGCCATGGGCAGGGACACCTTCCACTGTCCCAGGTTGCTCCAAGCCCCATCCAACCTGGCCTTGGACACTTCCAGGGATGGGGCAGCCACAGCTGCTCTGGGCACCCTCTGCCAGGGCCTCACCACTCTCACAGGGAAGGATTTCTTCCTAGTATCTAATCTAAACCTGCCCTCTTACAGCTTAAAGCCATTCCTCCTTGCCCTATCACTGGACAAAGGGGGATGTCTTATTCTTGGAGAAGGAGGAATGAGTTGAGTCACACACAGCCACACTGTCCTTTTAAAAAAAGCCACAAATATGCCATCTTCCCGTCTTCAGATGCCCGGGAGGGCTCAGGATTCAGCTGGGGTTTATATTCTTGCCATGTGAGAAAATGAGACCAGAAGTGTGCAGCACTTTATCCCTGTCTTATTTGCTAGCAGCAGGAGAATATCCTGGGAAATGTGAGCAGCTAATTTTAGGTGACAACACAATTCAGGCCCTCCAAAAGGAGAAGGATTGTATCTCCAGGCAGACTGCCTGGAGCTCTGAAGTGCCTAAGGGCAGGGGATGTTTATGTCACCTCCCAGAACATGAAATCTTTTGTATGCAGACATAATCCCCTGGTGTGCCGCGAGCAGAGGTGGCTGTCATGGAAGTGATTGTGAAATCCCCCATCTCATGGAAGAGGAGAAGAAGGTGCATCTGGGGTGGTTTGCACTGTGCTAATGCTCTCCAGCCCCAACTCCCAAGAGGCTTTCCAAGTGCTAATCAGTTAAGAGTCAGAGTTTTCTGTTTCCAGTAGTGGACACACAGGGAGTGTGGAGGCTAATCTGGTGTTGCACAGGGACCTGAAAGGACCTGGATGAATTGCAGGGCTTGATTCCCAGCTAAACTGCCCTACCTTGGAGGCAGGAAGGAAGGAGGCTGAATTTAAATAACTCACTACACACTCCCTGTGGTTTTTTTTCATCTTCTGTCTTGTTTCCCAGCACTCAGCTGCGACGGGGATATGCTGGGGCTGCACTGCACAGTGCCGGGGCTCCTGGCCCGGCTTTGTATTGGCCCAAAGAAGTGTACCATCCTTTGCACCGCTTCTCCCCAGGAAAGCTCCCTGACCCTAAGGAACGGCTCCATCTTTCTCAAGTCACTTTGTGTGTACAGAGGCTCCTGTCCAGTACCCAACTGCTCTGTCCCACCCTGACCAGCAAGGACTAAGAGTGCCCTCTGCTGCACTCCTCCTCCTTCCATGGCAGTGCTCCGCTTGCTCTTCGGGAACAAACAAAATGACTCTTTAACACACAAAACAACTCTTTCGTTGGCTGGCTGTGCACAAGCCTCGTGTTGTATTTCAGCAGCAAACAGAAAGGATCATGACCCAAGATAAAGATGCGTGAGATCCTGCATCCATCCCAAAGCACTCTGGGGAACTGCTGTCTTTTATAAAAAACTTTCATCGGGAGCCTTGTAAAACATGCAGCTCCTCATGCAGGAGTTCTACTCATGAAACTAATTCCCCGAAGCTGACAGGTGATGCACAGCCAGACGTGGTACCTGACAGCACCGAACTACCCATCCCTCCCTCCTGCTCAGACTCTGAACACCACAAATCTCTGTTTAATCACTCCTCAGCTCTTGCAGCTGAAAAGGAACGGCTGTAGGTAGGGAAAGGGAGTCTGTGTCAGGAAAGCTGTGCCAGGCTTCATACTCGGAGGTAGAAAGAGGAAAAATTAAAAAATAATAATCCTGCTTTTACTGGGGTTTGATTTACCCACTTGGAAAGTAACCAAGCTGCAGGCAGCAGTGGCAGCCCCGTAACCGCCGGAGCCGCAGGAATCCACTCGTGTTCCCTGGAATTCGGGCATTTTTTGTTGCACCCTTTGGGCTCGGTTGCAGCCTGTCACTCAGCGCGAGGCCCGCCCCTTCCAGAGGATATTTAAGGAGAAGCTGAGGTACGACTTGTTCCAAAGAGACGGGAAACTCCGAAGGAGCGGGAGGGAGTAGCCGGCAGCCTGGATCCTTGCCCTTCCCAGTACTCGGGATGCCTGGCAACCTGGGGACAGTGACCCGGACCCTGTTCCTGCTCCTCCTCGCCCCTGGCTGGGTACGTACGGCCCTGCAGCAGCTCTGCCTGGGCACTGCAGCTTCTTGCTTCGATGCATGCGAGGGCTTCGGGCTGAGAGGCTCTTCCCGGCTGCCACCTGCTCCCGAGTTTCCGAGGGAAGCTGGGCTGGGAGCAGAGCGATGCAAACGTGCTGTGTAACAAAACCACGCTGGGAGCCGCCCCATGTCGGATCTCAGAGCTCCTGGCACGTGGGAATGGATTTTGTTTCCTCCTACTCCTGGAAGCCAGAAATCGGCCCTGGTCTAGAAGCAGGAGAAGAGAACAGAGAGAGGGGAAGTCAGTGAGTTTATGTCATTGCAAAGAGTAACAGTCTCGTATCCCAGTTCCTTACCGTCACCATCCTTCCCCAGATGTCACTGAATCCACCCATGTGCTCCCAAAAGCAGTGATCCCGAGGGGAAAATTCGACTGCAGCCTCTCCAGAGCAGGATTTGTGCCTGTTTTCCTGTTAATACAAGTTCTTGAGAAAGCAGCTGATTCCTCTTAGGACATTTGTGTGCTGTTCTCATGCCAGCAGTATCAGGAATGTCACTGCCATCATTAAATTGCTGTAAGTGCCTTTTGGATCAGTGGAACTGGGTTCACACAGCCCCTTGCAGGGCTTCTCGAGCTGAGAGAGGCAATCAGCTTCTCATTGGTGAGGTCTGTTGGATTGCTCCTGGCAGCACTCAGTGTGTGCCAGTCCCTTTCCTGCCAAGAATGTGTCCCGGGCTGCGATCTAAGGGAAACTGCTGCCATTTGGGGTGGGTGTCTTGATTCTTGCTCTGGCTCAGCTCTGGCAGCACCATGTGGCTCATATAAACAATAACAGTCAATCCCACCACTGTGACCCTTGGTTACCACTCTGAGACAGGTAATTTTCCCTAGACCTGCCAAATGCCTCGGAAATACGACTTTTGACTTTCTTCAAGCATTAGGTTGGATTCAATGACCTTAGAGGTCTTTTCCAACCTTAATGATTCTGTGGTGCTTTGTGGATTGAGGCAGGAAATGAGAGCTATTGCTCCTGAATCTGCCTCCTGTGATGTTCAGAGGTGGGAGTAGCTCCAGGATTACTGGGAGTTACGTTTAGGCTCATCCTGGTCAGGTCTTCGTATCCCCGTGCTCCGTCTGTGAAGGGGGTCACTGTTTCTTGTCTCTCCAAAGGAGCTGTTGTACAGTGTGCTGCAGCAGCCTTAGGAAAGTGCCTTGAGAGCCTGAGACGGAGGGAGAGCAGGGGTTATCCCCAGTAATTCGGTGTTTGAAGGATGAATAGCTGTGTTTTGGCTGCTTAGTCTGGGAGCACTAAAAGAACCAGCTGGGTGTTCATTATATCACCTCTGCCTTGCAGCATTAACCCCTGGCTCCATAAGCTCTTTGCAAACACCCAGCTCAGCTCAAAATTCACCCTTCCCTGCCCTCTGAGTGCAGTCATGAGCCCAAGCACACTTTAAAACATCCTCTTTGTTTTGGCTCCCTTAGCTGGTTCCCTGGGCTCCTATGGACATTTGTCAGGAATGAGAAATCCTGACAGTGCCACAGACCTGCTGCAGTGGTGGGAGCTCACGTTGCAGCACTCGTGAGCCTGAGGGTGCAGGGGAAGAGGTTTTATGTAAATATGAAACAGGAAGAACATTCTCACTTTCTCTTACCTGCAGGTAACTGGTTTTGGTGCTGGCAGTTGGGAGGGAGCTTGTTCTGGCTTGTCAGCTGAGCAGATGGGTCTGGGGAGTCAGAGGTGGAGAACACAATGGAGCAGAGCAGGGGAATCCCCTGCTCTGAGTGTTGGCACTTCTGAGGTGGCTTGGCCATCACTCAGGGGTCCTGGGAGTCCCACAGCTTCACACACAATGTTTGTGATGGATGCAAGAGCTGTCAGCAAAGCCAGGAGCAGGGAGAGCCAACATTCCAGGCTTTAGAACCATCTTAAATCCATAGCCTTGATCTCCGACACTGGTTCTTTTCTGCTGCTCTCAGAGTTCACAGAAATGCTCTGCCAACCTCAACAGAAGCCAGGTCAAGGTTGTAGTGAAGTTTAAGACAGGAGCATGCCCAATGAAGGTAGAAGTGAGTTTTGGGGCAGCCCTTTCTGCAGAGGGAAGACAATGAAATGTTCTCTGAGTTGAATCCCTCTGCACCCAGGTCAGTGGCAGGTTATGTGGAAGTGTTGGGCTTTGTGCTACCTTTGGGTCTGCAACAAAGCCCTGAATTCCAATCCTGGCAGTTCTTGGGAACAGTTTGGGGAGTTCTTTAGGGCAGTTTTAGGGCAGTTCTTTGGGCAGAAGAACCAGAAGCAGCCCTTGGAAAGAATGCAGGGTGGAGGGTGCTCCATGCAAAACCAATATAATCCACTATTCAGCTTCTCTGAAAGAAAATTCAGTAATGGAAGGCTCAAGGAAGTCGGTTCAACATTGACTTTCTCCCAGCTGTTCCCAACTTGAGAGGCTCCCTAGCCAGGCAGTTTTTCAGTACTCTGGCTGTTGAGTGTGTGTGAGCCAAACCCCATTCAAACTAATTCCCTCCTCTACCAGGCCTAGGAGAGCAGCAGGAGTTATAAATAGCTTGGGGTGACTTTGCTCAGCAATAAAACCAGCAAACAGGAGCCCCAGCACCTCCTGGGCAATGGAGGGGGACACGTCTGAGCCGACTGATGGGAGCATCTGGGAGTATTTAGAGGGGTCCTGAAAATCATGATGAATTGGGCTTTTGAGCTGATGGCTGGGGGAGCTGAGGCACAGCATAGGTGGGTGCAGGGTCATCCAGCTGGTCTCTGATACACCAGAGATCTGAATCAAGATGTTCTCCTGCTGAAAAGCAGCTGTGATACAATGAAGAAGTGAAGCTGCTGTGAACAGAAGGTAAAACCAGGTGGGCTGGTTTGTGTGGGTGAGTTATTAAGGAAATAACTAGTGCCAGCAATGATTAATGAGGGTGGGAAAGAAAACACACAGAATTGTAGAATTGTGGAATGGTTTAGGTTGGAAGGGATCTTGAAGACCATCCAGTTCCATCCCCCTGTCATGGGCAGGGACACCTTCCACTATCCCAGGTTGCTCCAAGCCCTGTCCAACCTGGTCTTGGACACTTCCAGGGATGGAACAGCTCGGTTGGGTTTAAAACTGTTGTGTTCTGTTATCCCAAAAGAGCTTGTTTTGGTCTGGATTTCAGCAGGAGAGCTATTTTGGGAGTGTTTCTTTCTGTGGCCTGTGGCTGACACTGCATTGGAAAATGCTTGTTACTATTATTTTTTTCTTAAGTGCATGGATTGTATCTTAATATAGATCCCGTGTTAGGAATGCTTTGTCTCTTGTGTGATCTCACGTCGTGTGTTGTCCCCCTCCCCCCCCGCCCCGCTCATCTGGGGCTGAATAACACGTTCCTTGGCAGCTACATGGAAAAAAGTAGGGAAGATTTCTGTATTTTTAGTTCTTTTAATGCACTTCAGCAGTTGGGAATTGATTCCTGGGACATGCCAGGTCCTGGTGAGCGGCTCCAGGACAGTCGGCTGCGAACAGCTGGGCTGCAGGCTGGGGAGGCTTGCTTCCAAACTACTTCATGCTAGGAGTTATCCAGGAGAATTATGCTGATTCCTGCTGAGCAGGGAGACTCTGGGAGGACTCACCCTGAGGGACCACCCGAGGGAACGGCTGGAGCTGTGTCAGGAGTGGTTTAGATGGATATCAGGGAAAGGTTCTTCCCCCAGAGGATGGTCGGGCACTGCCCAGGCTCCCCGGGGAATGGTCACGGCCCCAAGACTGCCAGAGCTCCAGGAGCGTTTGGACAATGCTCTCTGGCACAGGGTGGGATTGTTGAGGTGTGCTGTGTAGGGCCAGGGTCTGGTCTCAGTAATCCTCGTGGATCCCTCCCAACCTGGGATATTCCATGACTTTGAGGGAAGGTTTAGCCCAATCCCAGTCCCACAAATGCTGTGTTGGTGACACAGCTGTACAAAGAAGTTGGCACCTTCTACCCCACGTGAGCTAAAGTGAGAGCAACAGTCAAAACAGCTGGAAAAGTTTTCCTGCTGTGATTGGTGACAAACACAATATCCAAGGGAGCTGTTTCACAAGCGAGAGCTGGATGGGATCTGACAAATGGAAACAGAGCCATAACAAGTTATATTTTTTGACCTGTTACAGGTGCGTGTCCCCCTCCCTGCTGCCCTCAAGGCTATTCCCAGCTCGGCTGCCGCTCCCCTGGGGTGACAGCAGAGCTGTGAGGGGTCTGCCCCATTGGATACTTCCCTCTCCACCCTGCTCATAGCAGTGCAGGACCCCAGAGTGTTTTGGTGGCATCATCCATGTCCGAAAGTTGTGTCAGTCCTGGATGGGAGCTGAGCCGTGTCCAGAGTGGTGGAGTGGTGCATGGAGTGGGGCAAGGGGGAATATGGATGGGCGGGCTCTGAACAGAAAACCAGGCTGGAGTTGGCACTGATGTTTCTGAGGAGGTTTCAGAGGATCTCTAGGGGTCACACATTCTGCACTGTTCACAGTCAGGGTGTTACATCTTGCCCAAATCTGGGCCCAGCCAGAGCTGAGCTGGTGCTCCTGCTCCGAGCTGATGCAGGACAGGGATGGCACACAGTCACTGACTGGGATGCTGGACACATCTGGGTTTTCCAGAGCAGGTAGCCCTCCCTTAGCTGTAGCCTGGTCTCTGTTTAGTGTCTGAAGTGTCATAAAGCCAGGGGTGGGTTTCAAGGGTTGTCCAGTGAAATGCTGCTAAAGAGGGGCATCTGTGCAATCACAAGGTCCCAAGGAAGGTTGGTTATGCTGTTGTCTTGGGGTGACTTTATCAGGTGTATCTCCTATCATCGCTCTATGCCCAGACATGATTCCTGGGCCTTTCTGTGCCTTTAAACTGAGCCCGAGAGAGGAGAGAGAAAGAAAAAAAAGGCCAGACGAACTTTTCAAAGCAGTCTGTGCTTCAAGGTCACTCTCCTCTGCGTTCCTCTGCTGTGGGGAGAAGAGCGAAGGAAGCACCCTTCCTGCTTTTCAGCCAGTTTTTTCGGCTCTTTTTCTTTGGAGAGAGACGGAGAGTTAAACCTTGTTTTTCTAGGACTTTGGTTTTGTTTTCTTCTTTCCTGGACTTGTTCAGAACACCAGAACATCAGAATCCCACTGGGGAACCTTCCACTGGCCTGAAGGGGGGCCCCCATGCCAACCCAGCTCTGAGGAGGAGGAGAGAGACCACACTCACAGAAGGACTCTAAAACTTTCAGGTTTTCTCTCTACAGTGAGAGATTTTAGTATTTAGCATTATTATTCTTTTCCTGTGTGTTTTGTTAAATAAATAGTTTTTTTTTCTTTCACATTCCTCTGAGGAATATTTCTTTCCCGAACCTTGGTGGGGGAGGGGTGGCTATAACCTGCTTTCCCTTTGAGGAGATGTTCCTTTCAGAAGTTTCACTGAATTTGGCCCAAACCGGCACAGCTGTGTTCCCTGGAAAATGGAAAGGAGAGGGTCCTTGTAATAAAGAAGAAAGTGTGAGATGCAGAGGACAAAATGGGCCTTGGGAACTTCTGGGTTGGTTTTCATCATCCCCACAGTCCCACTGCCTGGCTCTGGGCAAGTCCTGTTGCTGTGCACATCGGTTTTCCAGCTTCCGCTGGGTCTGACACTGCTGCAGAGGCCTTGATGTTTGTCCTGTGTAAAAGCTGGAATTTCTTGCTGTTAATAATTACTACTTTATTACTTCCAGGGAAGCAGAGGGTGAGCTGTGCAGAGGAGTCTCAGCTACCACTTGTCCTGTTTGTTTTGGCTCTGCTTCCCAGAGGCATCTTTTTTCTTTTTTCCCCTTGAGCTCCAGATGAAATAGGGATGAGGAAAACATGAGTCCTGTGAGTCTTTGGGAGCTGCACACACCCCTCTGCAGCCTGGCTGTCCTCCCTCTCTCTGGAGTGTTTATGCTTGCAGCAGAGCTGTGTTTTTCCTCTCCCTGCCTGGCTGCCTTGCGGAAGACTCATCCTCTCCATGGCTTTTTGCCTTCCAGGTAGAACCACAGGCCTGCACATTCCCATGCCAGTGTCCCTCCCAGCCTCTGCAGTGTCCTGCGGGTACCAGCCACGTGTGGGATGCCTGTGGCTGCTGCAAGGTGTGTGCCCAGCAGCTGGGCGAGGTCTGCTCCTTGCACAGGCCCTGTGACCATCACAAGGGACTCTACTGTGACTTCTCCAAAATCCACAGAGGCAGCGGGATCTGCTTAGGTGAGAGCTGCAGGTTCTGTCCTTGTGTGGTTTTTCTGTGGTGCCTCCCAGAACACCCATCAGAATTTCCTTGGAGCTTCATCCAGTGTCATGCTGGGAGATCAATTCCAGCCCTGGGAACGGCAGATCCCCTGGCACCCACACAGCTGCCTTCTCACAGCTCCAGCCAGGCACGAGTGGGGCTGTGGGATTCTCCTGTGTCCTGTGACATCCTCAGGGGGCATCCTCTATCCCTTTGGGTAAATATCAGCAATCTGATCTCTTACTGAAAGTACTTTTTCTTGGAATATCCCTCCCCCAAATCCCTCTGCCTCGTGCCAGGGATGGGTGTTCTGTACTTCGCTCCTCCCATGCAAGAGGCAAAGTGTATTTCTGACTGTAGTGTGTGGGTGGGAAGAGCTGAAAAGTTCCTTCACGACATTGTGTCTGTGTGGAACAGGAGAATTCCTGAGCCGGGTAATGGAAATGCAGAAACTGCTTTCTCTCCTGATGCCTCTTTTCAGCTAGAAAAGAAAAACTCTTTTTGATTTATTTTTTAAAATTTAGTAGCTCCTTCTAAAGCAAGCAGAAATTATTTTGGTCTAGAGGAAAATAAAGTATTTCCTCAACCTCCTGGTCTTTGTTTAAAAACAAGACTCCTCTGCCCCATCTTTGACAGGAGCTGACCTTTTTTTCTTAAATTCAAGCTTTTCAAAATAGTCAGGAAGACCTGAGAGCTGGCAGGTTGATGTGAGCACTTAGGGAAATGTTTTGCCGCAGCACTGGATGTCTCTGGAAATGAGCCAGCACCAACCTGAGACAGAATCAGAGTATCATGGAATGGTTTAGCTTGGAAGGGATCTTAAAGCTCTTCTTGAGCCACCCCCTGCCATGGGCAGAGACACCTTTCACTGTCCAAGGTTGCTCCAAGCCCCATTCAACCCATCACCTGCAGGCCCCATCCACTGCTAGGGGGTGCAGGGAGCTGGTAGAGCTTTATGGAGCAGCTCTTTCAGCGGTGCCATATTCCCTGAGGAAAAGGGCAAAAGTCTCCTTGGCTGGACTTGGTGTTTGGGGGTGGGTGGTGCCAGGCAGAGCTGGAGAATGAAGAGCTGGATCACTCCACGGGCACCGTCATGGAGCCTTAATTGGATCAGGTCAGTGGGAAAGGGAGGTCATGGAGGGTAATGAAGGGCACAACAGAGCCATTGAGTTTGGAAAACAATCAACCCCTGGAGCGGGCTGCTATTCCTTGGGAGGGGAAGGAGGAGAGGGAACAGCATGATCCACTCAGTGGGATGGGAGAGCGCTCAGGCTGAAAAACAGGGAGAGAGTGTTTAAAAATAAGTATGAATGGTTGTGTAGAGGGAGGGTGGATGGATGGCTCCCACTTGGATGGAAAAAGTGAGGATTTTGAAATGTCTAAGTTGGAGCACAGGAGTATTTTTATCCCAATGACATTGAAAAGAGTTGCAAGATGAGATGCAGGTCTGGATAGGAACAGGCCAGAAGGATTTGTGTCCCCTGAAGGGATAGGGATGGGATGGAAAGAGATTCTCACTCCTCGTTTGATTCAAACACTTTCTGTCTGAAACAGTGTCCCCCGGGCAAGGAGGACTAAGGGGAAAACAGATCAGGTTTCCTGGGAAGCATCCACAAGCAGCCAAAAATCCTTCCTTTTGGTAACTTCCCCACAGAGGTTTGCATGGGGTTTTTTAATTGTTTTTTTTTTAAGAGTCAGGATTGCAGAAAGCATCAGCTGCTGAAAGCTGTCCAAAATCAGGATTTCTGTCCTGTGAACACCTCTGAGATTTCAACATTTAATTTCAGGCTGAGAGAAAAAAATACATAAAATATATATATAAATATTAAAAAAAAAAAATCTCAAAACTTTCCATGACTTTAGAATACTCATTTGGCTGAGTCAAAACTTTTCCATTCCATTCTATCGCAATATTTCATCTTGATCTTTGTAGTATCTAAAATAATTACCAGAGCAAAACTCTTCTCTCTATGGATACTATCCCACAAGTATTTTGGTTGAGCATAAAGGAAATCTTTCATATCAAATTGAAATGGTTCAGTTGGTTCTTCTTGAAAACATTCCTGATCTTAATCAGGTAAGAGATTTCTGCTGGAAAACTTCCACTGGGAAAGTTCTGGCTAATGCAGTCGTAAGAACTACTTAGGAGTGTTGTCGTGCCTGCAGAGTAAAGGTTGCTGCTCTGTGTCAGATATTGTTGAGTTTTTTTTATTTTGCCCATTTAAGTGTTATTGGGAAGGAGGGAGAGACTGGTAGGACGTCTAGAGATGAGAGATCCAGAGATAAGAAGGGAGACAACTAGAAGAAATTGGGGCTGGAAGGAGGAAGAGGTTTGTGCATCACAGAGGGGCCAGAAAGGTCACCAACCCAAAGTGTCATTTTCCTTTGTAGGTACCATTTGCCATGGGGGAACCAGCCGTTCTTAGAAGAGTGTTGCCTTTTGGTAAGGAATATTGAGGAGCAAAGCCACGCTCACGTGCCGTGTCAGGAATGTGTCTTGCACAGCACCACTGACCGGTAACTCCGAGCTGGCTGGGAAGAACTCTGACAGGGAAACAGGCTCTTTACAGGCTCCAAAGATAGAATCACACTTAGTAGCTCATCCAAGTCGAGAAGAAATTTTTCTAGAGAATTTTGGGAGGACCAGCACTTCTGAAAAATCAGTGTCAGGAACAGTCTTGGATCCAGGGAGGCAAATATGAAACATCCAGCACTGGGATGGCAGAGCAGGGGAGGGTGGGCTCTGTCCCTCCTCAGGAGCTCCGTGTCCCCAAGGCAGGGCTTCAGCCTTCTGCTCACTCCTCCTTCTCCTCCTCTTCCTCCCCCAGCTCGTGAGGGCGCAACATGTGATCTGCTGGGCAAGATCTACCTCAACGGGGAGAGCTTCCAGCCCACGTGCAAGCTGCAGTGCATCTGCATGGACGGGGCCATCGGCTGCATCCCACTCTGCTCCGACGACCTGCGCCTGCCGTCCCCAGAGTGCCCCAACCCCCGGAGGGTGAAGTTTCACAACAAGTGCTGCGAGGAGTGGGTGTGTGAGGAGGGCAGCGAGGACAACCACTTTGGAACGGCCATGGCGGGTCAGTGGGGCACATGGGATGGTGCCGGGAGCTGTTTGCTGAGGAGGAGGGGTGGATTGGGGCACCGACTGGTTTGGGGCTGGTGGTGGCTTTGTGCATCATCCTTGTGGGGGTGGGTACCAAGTATTGGGCTCCAGAGCTGGACACCAGGTCCAGCCCACCCAGCTGCTCTATCACTCCCCAGCTGGACAGGGGGGAGAAAATAAATGGAAAGTGACTTGTAGGCTGAGATAAGGCAGTTTACTAAAGCAGAAGTGAAAGTTTGCATGTGCACAAGCAAAGAGAAAAAAAATAGGTTTATTCTTTGCTTCCCATCATCAAGTGGTGTCCAGCCACTTCCTGGGAAGCAGGGCTTCAGCACATGGAGCGGTTGCACCAGAAGGCAAACACTGTAAATAGCGAATGG
>VZTH01009182.1:0-155683 GCA_013397815.1 Aleadryas rufinucha
ACTGTAACCTAGGACACAGAGAAACCATGTAGTGTACGTTAAGTGGAGAAGAATTCCCATGGATGTCTATTTCAGATACTTACTCACATGTAAAACCTGCATATCAAAATATAGCAGATGTAGACCCTGTACTTCAGAAATAAATTGTCTAGAGAATGTAATATGCCGAGAGGAGAAAACAGGAAAGATCAGATGCTGCCTTTAAATTGACCCAAAAAGTGGCAGAGAATGTATTACATGAAATAGGATATAGTAAGATTCCTGAATCTTAAAGCAGGTATCTAGATTTACATTCTGGTTTTCAAATAGTGAACTTTTTTTTTTTTAAAAAAGGGTACAACATGCATAAAAATACTTGAGGGGTATTTAGATTCATACCCCAGGTAGTGCTGTAGAGACAATTATTAACAATTAATATATTGAATTACGCAGACCTGGTAATTTGTTTTACTATGAAGGGCAGAGTAAAGCTGTGGAAAAAATGCAGAGGTATTTTACCTGAGACCAACAGAACTTCTGTTGTGAAACAGCAGTTTGGAAAAATTCTCACTTTCTAAACTGAGTGACCACAGGTATTAGGACAATTTTCCACATGTTGGGAGTCATAAATTACACACAGTTTCTGAGAATTATCTTGTATGAATATTTTTTAATAACCTTGCATTATAGCATTGTGCTTACTTAGGTGTGAGGCCCATGTAGCATGACTTTGAATGCTAGTAATTTATGTACAAAAATAAAAGAATTACCTAGAATAAGTAGCTTTTAAACTTGTTTCCTCTATATCAATTAGCAAGAACAAAGGAACATTAAAGATGAGATGCTTACAAGTGGTAAAGAGAATAGTTCCAAGGTAAAATTAATTTCAAATTAATCTACTATGGATTCAGGTTTATTACTGTTGAGAGGACAATATATTTTCTTGTACCTATAATTCCAATTTTTTATAGGTTCTTCTCAATCTGGCCAGTCAGTATGTTGCTAATGAAATGTATGCTGAAGCACTGACTACTTACCAAGTTATAGTGAAGAATAAGATGTTCAGCAATGGAGGTAGGTTATACTCCAAAGTGGATTAAAATTGGTAGTCAGGCATTCAAAATGACGGCTGCATCTGCATGGTGTTGGTACAGAGAGAACCCAGCCCTCATGTCTGCCAGTCAGAGTGAGTGACAGATACTCACAGTCACTGACTTGGAGAGCCAAACCACATTAAGTTATACTGACTCATGATGTCTTTTTTTTCTGTAGACTAAGTTAAACATAAAGACAAATACATAATTTTCTCATGCCACACACTCTATGTGGTCTTCTCTAGTACTAATTTTTTCTCTTTTGACTTGACCTTTCCCTCCTGAAAGCTTCTTTTCGTATTTTGCATATCTTTGAGATTCCTGTGGTGTATTTTCTCAGACATGCTTATTTGCACATGTCTTCCTGGAGAGCACTGTAAATAATCTCTATTTCATCCCTCAATTCACAGTCAAAATCAGAATACATCTTACATGACAGTTCTGAGTTTCATCACTACTTCATCTCGCTCATCTTCTCGCTCATCTTCTCGCTCATCTTCTCTTGAGTTAAATTCACAGAAGGCAGTTCTTTGCAGTTCTGCTTTAAAGAGACACTGCTATCCTATACTGAACATAAATTTATTAAGAAGTTGTTCTGCTCTGTCACTTTGAAACAATTTTAAAATGTTTTAACTCAGTCACTCCTTTTGATAGGTATACTGAAGGTAAATATGGGAAATATATATTTAAAACAACGGAACTATTCCAAAGCTATCAAATTCTACCGTATGGCTCTAGACCAGATTACTAGCTCCCACAGACAGATGAGGTGAGTTTCTTCTAGGAGGCATGGTTATGAAATGCAAGTTTTGGATACAGTATGATTTAGTAGTTAAAAATATAATCTACACCTGATTTCTTACTTAGGATAAAAATAATGGAAAATATTGGAGTTGCATTTATTAAAACTGGCCAATACTTTGATGCCATTTCTTCATTTGAAGAAATAATGAGTATATCCCCAAACCTGAAGGCAGGCTTCAACCTGATCCTATGTTATTTTGCTGTTGGAAATGGCGAGCAAATGAAGAAAGCCTTCAAAAACCTGATTGAAGNAAAGATCAAATATATAACTAATCTTCAAACTGTTTGCAGCTTAAGAGTAGCTGTTGTTTCCTATTCTCATAGCATAAGGAAGTAAAATTTAATGTATGAAGCATATAGATATATTTATTGATATATATGTATATATTTTAATATATTTTATATAATTTCTTATATTAGAAGTGATGTAAGAGTAAGGATCATTAAGCCCTTGAATTAATTGAGGACTATGTAAGATCATTCATTGGAAGAAAGCCTTGAGACTGCAGAAGTTATTTCTAAGGGTAGGCAAGCTATAGTTTTAACAGACATTCCAAGTTCTTTTTGTTTTTTTAAGATGTCAGAGAAAAGATCACTGTTTCCTTCTGGTCTTTATTTTGTATAAATCTATGATCTATCCTCAATAAATGAGGAAGGGTATGGCTACCTACCCATACCCTTCTTTTAGAGCTAACAGAGATGTGTGATAGAAACCATAAGATGATATTGCAAGTTATTGTAAGGAGGAGGCAGCACAAGTCCTCATCTGCTGGATACCAGAGCAGTTCAGCAAATGTTTATCTTTAAGCACAAGCATATTCTCACTGTCATCTGCAGCCTTCCTGGTCTGATACACATGACATGACCTATATCTGTTAACAACCTTAACGTGAGCTGTGACAACATATATGAGCAGAAGAACAGGATTGAAATAGTTGTAATGCCGAATTTCAGAGTATACAGTTAGAAAACTGCTTTAAACTGAAGCTAGCTTTTTCAAATGTGGAAAGTAAGTGACATTATAAACTGTGTATTTGGCATCAATTTATGTATACAGTCATATTGTCTATAAAATAATTAAGATGTTTATATACTGGCATAATTTGTGGTTGTTTTGTCCCCCTCCAGGATGATCTACATATGAACCTACTGATTGAAGCCATTAAAAATGACAATTTAAGTCAAATAGAACGTGAGAGGTAATGATGGACTCTATTCTTTCTTCACTGTGGTGCCTTGAATTTTAGGTCCTGAAAGGATTATTCATCTTGTCACCTGTCCACAGCTCTTGTTGCAAAAGTGTGTTCCCAATTCTTAGGAACGGACATGCTCAGAAAAACCAGGTGGATCACTCAGTTTAGTGTANTCATCTTCTCTTGAGTTAAATTCACAGAAGGCAGTTCTTTGCAGTTCTGCTTTAAAGAGACACTGCTATCCTATACTGAACATAAATTTATTAAGAAGTTGTTCTGCTCTGTCACTTTGAAACAATTTTAAAATGTTTTAACTCAGTCACTCCTTTTGATAGGTATACTGAAGGTAAATATGGGAAATATATATTTAAAACAACGGAACTATTCCAAAGCTATCAAATTCTACCGTATGGCTCTAGACCAGATTACTAGCTCCCACAGACAGATGAGGTGAGTTTCTTCTAGGAGGCATGGTTATGAAATGCAAGTTTTGGATACAGTATGATTTAGTAGTTAAAAATATAATCTACACCTGATTTCTTACTTAGGATAAAAATAATGGAAAATATTGGAGTTGCATTTATTAAAACTGGCCAATACTTTGATGCCATTTCTTCATTTGAAGAAATAATGAGTATATCCCCAAACCTGAAGGCAGGCTTCAACCTGATCCTATGTTATTTTGCTGTTGGAAATGGCGAGCAAATGAAGAAAGCCTTCAAAAACCTGATTGAAGTTCCCTTGGAAGTGGATTATGAAGACAAATACATTTTATTAAATGTAAGTTTGAAAAAAACAAACTGTGTCTTTATATAGTAAATCGGGAGAAAGAGGGAGAGATACTGAATGCTTGGACTGTACTGAATATGGAAATTGATGTATATTTAAGTGTCTAAAATAACTTTTTACCAGCATGAATTTAGTGTGGCAGTACTGCTCAGACATGTAAAATAATGAGAGAACATTTAAATCTTTTTTTTCCTCAAAAGATATGATGTACATAAACCCACACCACTCAATTATTTTCATAACGATTTTGTTGAAATTCATTTGGGCTTACTTACATAGCTCACTCACTGCTTTACCATCTTCATTTATATAAAATTTTAATAAAATATTTGTAAGGTAAAATAAAGGGAGCAAAACAACGAGTGGGTTAATGCAAGTTTCCTCAAGTGAGTGCTAATAAAACTTGTAATACTGTAGTGTTATTTTACAGAAGAAAACTGTAGCGACATTTACAGATGCTTATTTTAGTTTATTAGACTTTGTTGGAAACTGGACTTCCTTTGACTTTCCAGGATGCTAAAGAGAGGAAAAAATAGTTAATAGGTTTAGGGTTCCTCTTAGAAAAATCCTCTATAGAAAGATCAAGCCTTTTGTCTTCTCCTAGCAATCTTTTTTTCAGTGATGCAAATCTTTCATTTTCAATCCTAAAGATCAAATATATAACTAATCTTCAAACTGTTTGCAGCTTAAGAGTAGCTGTTGTTTCCTATTCTCATAGCATAAGGAAGTAAAATTTAATGTATGAAGCATATAGATATATTTATTGATATATATGTATATATTTTAATATATTTTATATAATTTCTTATATTAGAAGTGATGTAAGAGTAAGGATCATTAAGCCCTTGAATTAATTGAGGACTATGTAAGATCATTCATTGGAAGAAAGCCTTGAGACTGCAGAAGTTATTTCTAAGGGTAGGCAAGCTATAGTTTTAACAGACATTCCAAGTTCTTTTTGTTTTTTTAAGATGTCAGAGAAAAGATCACTGTTTCCTTCTGGTCTTTATTTTGTATAAATCTATGATCTATCCTCAATAAATGAGGAAGGGTATGGCTACCTACCCATACCCTTCTTTTAGAGCTAACAGAGATGTGTGATAGAAACCATAAGATGATATTGCAAGTTATTGTAAGGAGGAGGCAGCACAAGTCCTCATCTGCTGGATACCAGAGCAGTTCAGCAAATGTTTATCTTTAAGCACAAGCATATTCTCACTGTCATCTGCAGCCTTCCTGGTCTGATACACATGACATGACCTATATCTGTTAACAACCTTAACGTGAGCTGTGACAACATATATGAGCAGAAGAACAGGATTGAAATAGTTGTAATGCCGAATTTCAGAGTATACAGTTAGAAAACTGCTTTAAACTGAAGCTAGCTTTTTCAAATGTGGAAAGTAAGTGACATTATAAACTGTGTATTTGGCATCAATTTATGTATACAGTCATATTGTCTATAAAATAATTAAGATGTTTATATACTGGCATAATTTGTGGTTGTTTTGTCCCCCTCCAGGATGATCTACATATGAACCTACTGATTGAAGCCATTAAAAATGACAATTTAAGTCAAATAGAACGTGAGAGGTAATGATGGACTCTATTCTTTCTTCACTGTGGTGCCTTGAATTTTAGGTCCTGAAAGGATTATTCATCTTGTCACCTGTCCACAGCTCTTGTTGCAAAAGTGTGTTCCCAATTCTTAGGAACGGACATGCTCAGAAAAACCAGGTGGATCACTCAGTTTAGTGTACTTCCCTAAAGTAGAGCATCTACCCAAGATGTTACAGATTGCACTACTTAAAACTTGCAGCGTTTGAGTTTTTTGAAAAAATACGACTAGTATGCAGTGAAAGGAAAACAGAAAAAACTAAGACCTTAATCAAGATAGAGGGGAGCAGTGGTAACAGGGAACTGGTTACATTGACTTCTGAGATTTGTCCTGAGTGCAGGAGGAAGCAAGAACATGTTTTGGTTTGGGTTTTCTTCTATACATGTTTTTGAAATGGTGACACGGAATCGTATGCAAATACAGAATGGTTTGGGTTGGAAGGGACTTTAGAGATGATCTGGTTCCAGCACCCCTGCCATGGGTAGGGACACCTCCTACTAGACCGGGTTGCTCAGAGCCCCTCCAACCTGGCCTTGAACACCGCCAGGGATGGGGAATCCATAACTTCTCTGGCCAGCCTGTTCCATTAGCTCACCACCCCCACAGTGAAGAATTTCTTTCATATTTTTGTGTTGTGGTTTTGGGTTTTTTTTCTTTAGGAAATCCTTGGCAGAGGAATACATCATGACAGCTGCTAAACTCATTGCACCGGCAATCGAGACATCTTTTGCAGTAGGCTATGACTGGTAAGAGTCAAGTGGGGCTTCTTTTTGTCTAAACTATGTCAATCTCTTGTTCCGGTTATGAAACCAGTTCACAGACAGAAGCAGCCTGGGAAACACGATTCTCTGTGCATCTCAGACACAGCATCCAGGCTATTTTCAGTCTGCCCCCAAACAAAACAAAGCATTAGAGTGTATTCTGTGTTAAAAAGTAATTTATCATCAAAAGTCAACTCTTAATTATACATTTTGCAGTGTTCTGAATTCACACGAAAGAACTTCTAAAAGTTCAGATGAATTTGAAAATTCAATTTCAAGATTGAAAAGCTTTTAAAAGTCTCAGTAGAGAAATGCTATACTGAAGACAGTGATTGCTAGTCTTTACTGTAAGGTTGAAGATACCGTAATGAGGACTTGGGGTGCTTAAGAAGTTTTGATCACTCCATAGAGTCATTATATAAAACACTGGAATCTAAATTTTAAGAAAAGTTTATTTGAATTTCATTTATAAACTTAATGTTTATAAATATGTCTCGGTTTTAAAAGACAGGTGTCTGTAAGGAAGGCAGGAACCTCCCTTGGAATGGAAAATGCAACCCCCTTCCCTTCAGATTATTATAATTTTGAAATTAAGGGGCTTTCAGGCAAATGTATGAGGAATAGGAATAACAGTTCTTTACTTATATATAACAAGGTAAACAAACAACAGTAACTATGGCAGTGANTGAAACTAGGGGCCCCGCCCAACCCCCTCTTCCGAGGTAAAAGGGGCCAGTTGGCCGGGGCTCCTCCCCAGCCAAGTCCTTTGTCTCCCTCAAGTACCTTGGCAATGACTCCCTCTGAGCAATGTACATGTGTGGGGAAAAAATTCTTTCAAAAGAAAAATAAAAAGAGAACTCTTAAAACCCCAACAAAATATAAACTTAATCTGCCATTGAAACATTTATACAAGTGTACACAGTGATAGACTGCTGGCACAGTTCATCATTTGGACTTTATTTTTCAATTTATGGCTTAGCTTTTGCTTTCTGTGATATTTTCTGCAGCAGAATACTCTTCTCTTTAAAACAAATTCAGTTAGACACACCTCCTGTAATGACATTATAAAAATCAATAGTATAACTTTTCCAAAATTTATTTTTAGTTTTTTATTATAAGGGCTTACTTTGATATTGTTTGTACTTTAATAGCACTGGAAAATAACATGTATGCAAATGAATGTTGTGTATTGCAGGCATAATATTACTAACATATATGTTAGTGTTTGGGTAGTGAAGAATGTTTGATGGGAAAAGAGGACTGTCTTTTACCTGGGGTTTGTGTCCTGTTAGGATTATTCTCAAATTTTGCAGGTCCTATAATTATAATTCACTAAGAAAGCTGTTTATGCTAGTATGACATAATCTCTCACACAGACATGTATTGTCTGCTAGAGTCCACAAGGTGGTGTTTGATGGTTTAATAAGCATTATAAACCTATAATTTCCCTACTTCTGCCATTCTTAAACAGTATGTCTTGTGAAAAATTAGGTTGTTGTTTTCTAATTTGTTACCATGAGCAAGTCAGATTTGTTTGCTCTGTGTCTTGGTTTTGGTTCAGAAAAACTGGAAAAGGTTGTCAGATACTCAATTTCCTTAGTGCTTTTTACAGAATACTTGTTGTGGAGTAGCACACTCTCAAATCTGTTCTGGCTAATTGAACAACTTCTGCTGAGATGTGTGGGATTGTTTGTTGTGTATCAGGACAGATTTACTCTTTGTTATTTTAAGCTGAGGTATTCAAGCCCAGTGAAGAAGTTTAACCAGCAGCTTGAGCTTAGTTTTTCTAATTATAAACTTTATTATGGGTCCTCTGAGTATTAAATGTACTTTTAATCAAATTCATTTTATTTAGAGAAATAAAGTGGGGACAAATAGTCTTCAGAGTTAGTAACTTCTTACTTAAAATGTGACATAATATTGGGACTATTCTGTCATATTTCATAAAGAACAGATGGATAGTTAGATCTCATTGCATTTTATGGTTAAAAGATGTTAAAAGTAAGAGTTGAAAATGCTTTTTGATGTTGCAAAGATATCTGTAATAAAAGAACTTACCAGTTTTTATTACTACTTTTCCTCTAACGTAAAAGGCATTTATCTAAAGACTGTCCATGTGCCAAACCAATTATAGCAGCAGGCAGTTTGTTGAACTTCTGTTGGCAAAATAGCCAACTATTAGAAGGAAAGAAGGTGGCTTTCCACCAGTTAAAAAAATAGTGGAAGGGATTAAGAAAGCATCCCACAAGCTGTTCATTTACTGTGCCTATTTTCCAAGTGGGAGAATTGCTATTATGCATACAATAAATAAAGGTCTTACTTCAAATGATCAGGTAGCTTAAAGTGGATCACATCAAACCCTGGAAGGATGGCTGTGAGTGAACATCAGAACTGTCTGCTGCCTTCTGTTCTGCACTTCTGCTGCCTTCTGTCTGCAGAAGACCCTAAGCCACAAATAACCGGGGGATGGCCAGAAAGAGACTTACTATTATGACTTTATTATTATGATGTAGCTCAGGGACATAATCTGTAGTCTCTGGCTTTGTTCGCTAATCTTTTTTATAGGTTTGGTAATATGCTTCAGGAGATGAAATTTGAAAAACCACCTTATGGAATGTAGCCAAAGAAAATGGCTTGGAAAATTATTTTAGTCAGTTTTTGACATCAAGTATTGCTCAGTGATGGAAAATAAAGTGATATTTAGGCAGCTGACTTCAAAAAAAAAGAGAGCAGAGATACTATAATTAGGGTAGTTTATGGGACTGAAGTATTCTTGCAAGTATTTTTAATCAGAGTGCTCTTTGCCACTGCAAAGAAAGATTAGCTAAGAAAATTCAGTTCAGAAAGCAAATTAGCTAAAAAAAATATGTAACTTGGAGGCATTTGCACAGATGCATTTTGTTTATCTTCATGGCTTGCTTTCTGTTGCAGGTGTGTTGACGTGGTGAAAGCTTCCCACTATGTAGAGTTAGCCAATGATCTGGAAATAAATAAAGCCACTACTTACTTGAGGCAACATAATTTTAACCAGGTATAGTAACTCTTTACATTAGTACTTTTCAATACTTTATTGACAACGATACCTTTGTTAGCCAGAACATATTTTTTGGCAAGGGAAAGTAGGATTTATGCAAACAGAAATTATTTTGATGCTGGTCAGTAAAGTAACTTTGTAAAAACACTGGCAAGAGACAAGTTTTATCTAAATGAAATTTCTGTCGTGGAAGTTGGAGGGAATGCAGTGCATTTCAAAATCAAAACACCTACATTTAGTTACCTTCACTGGGTGTCCAAGCTGTCATTGCAGTTAATGGTACTGAGTCGGTACAGTCAATAGAGCCTAGAAAGCCTGTTGCTAATCAGCATGGGGGTGTTAAAATTAATATGAGCTGCATCTTTCTCTCAATTAGGTTGACTATAGTACCAGAATATATGCAGCTGCATATCATGTTCTACAGCATTCCCTAAAATACTGTGAATTATCCTTACACTTTAGTTGGCTCTTCTGTCGTTCCACTGAATACAAGGCTTGGTTTGAAATGTCAGTAGTTAGAAAACAGCTTCATCTGAACAAAAACAAACTCAGATATCTGACAGGATTTGACTGGTTTTGTTCTAACATGCATTGGCCAGTACATTCAGTGATAGGAATGCTTGATAAATAAGAAGGAATATAGCAATCCCCAGCTGTGCATGAGAGGCAAGAATTACAGGAGATCATATACAGCAAAATTAGAGCTGAAGCTGTGAATACCTGTCATCCTCTTAAGGTCATTCACCTTCCCACAACTTTGAGGGATGCACACAGGGCCACATGCTTAATTTCAGCCTGCTTTTACTTCTCATATATAAGCTTTTCTGATTTTCCAAGCAGCTCTTGCTCCTCCTGTCTGTCTTGTCCTCTTCTCCTTCCCTGTAGATACAGCAAGAGCGTTATCCTGTATTATACTGCACATCTGACTATTGTGGTTTAGCCCCAGCTGGCAACTAAGCACCACACAGTCTCTCACTCACTCCTTGCCCCAGTGGGATGGGGGAGAGAATCAGAAGAGTAAAAGGGAGAGAACTCATGGGCTAAGATAAAGGCAGTTTATTAGGTAAGGCAAAAGCTGTGCATTCAAGCAAAGCAAACCAAGGAATTCATTCACCATTTACCATGGCCAGGCAAGTGTTCAGCCATCCCCAGGAAAGCAGGGCTCCACCATGCCTAATGGTGACTTGGGAAGACAAACACCGTTACTCCAAACATCCCCTCTTCCTCCTTCTTCCCCCAGTTTTGTATGCTGTGCATGACACTTTATGGTCTGGGATATTCCTTTGGTCAGCTGGGGTCAGCTGTCATGGCTGTGTCCTGTCCCAATTCCTTGTGCACCCCCACTCCACTCAGTCGTGGGTTGGGGTGAGAGGCAGAAAAGGCCTTTACTGTGAGCCCTGCTTTACTAAAACTGTGTTATCAACAGTTTCCAGCACAAACCCAAAACAGAGCCCCATACAAGTTTTTATGAAAACAATTAACTATCCCAGGCAAAACCAGCACATTAAAACCTTTTCTGAGATCAGGAAGCAATTTGAGAGTTTGCAAGGTTTTGGGCAAATCTGGTAGCTTTACTGATGATAGCTTTTGAAGGGTGAGAGTGTTACAGGTAGGTAAAAAGTCTTATGATCTCAAGAATTTATTGTTTCGATGGTAATTTTTTGTGATTTCTGGTTAGTGTTCAGTATAGGTTAAAAAAACTAAAATCAGCTCTCGGAGGTAAAATGAGATACAGAGACTGTTGGTGATGTTTTGTGGAGTACTTCAATGGAGGGAGAGGGAAGTGTGTTGGAAGTTAGGAGTAAGGGGAGAAGAACCTCTTTTTGCTTGGATTATGTGGTAGAAGACCTTTAACCTGCACTGGAACTACTTTATAGTAGAGTGGGACTGCAGAATGGTGATTGCAGAGCATCTTTATATTTGTTTTGTTCTAATAGAACTGCAGCTGACATTTGCATTCCTCATGTCTGTCTGTTGTTCATATACTTAGTAACTCAGCACCTACTAAACACACCTTTGGCTGAAGAACAAGAATGGAAACTTTTTGAAATACTCAGTGCCGAGGCTGAAGTTTTATTTTGTTTTTTTTTTTTAAAAACCAAACTAAAATCAGCTTCTGTTACTATAATGGGCTTAAGTCTGGGTTCATCATAATGAGTATGTAATTTTAAAACAGTCCTTGCATATAAAATAAAATTAAAGGGGAAAATTACCATGTTATGTTTGTGTGTTACATATTTTAAATTTTTTTAATATCAAAGAAAAACTTTGACAGTTAATTTAAAAACAAAATTCTGCAGGTTAACCATGCATCTCCTTAACATCTCTGGCACATCCTGCTAGAGTCAGGCAAGCTGCTTTGAAGTTTAACTTTTGCAAGCAAATAATTTAGATACACGGGAAGCAAGTCGCAAAGAATAGTTTGGATAGTCTGTGTTTTGATTGTTGAACCTAAGTAATTGTTATTGTTGGGATTAGAAAGTTAGAAGTTGTTTAGAAATCTTTAAATGTAACTGATGATGCAGTGCTGTTTTACAAGGACAAAAGGAATATTGCCTATGGATTTTCATCCTAGGGCTTATAATTGCTGAAATGGTTCAAGAGACCCACAACATAATTTACCAAGAAATTAATTGAGTTCAGAGTCATGTGAACTTTCATTATACATGAAAAGGGCATTTCTGTCCAATCTTTATCATCAAAGGTGCCATTTAGCAGTAAAAGCAAAGGTAAATAAATCAGATACAATAGGAAATCAGTTACTTTTCAGAAAGTAACTTTTGAACTGTAAAGCTCTAAATTCACTGAAAGTTAATTCCATGGTGAAGCAAATCTTTGCTTAAGACTGAAGTACCTCAGATATAGTAGTGTTACATCTGGAAATATTTGGGATCTTTCCCTTTTTGGAGAAAGTCACAAGTACATATATTTTTACAGAATTAAAATTATTATAGTTACAATTCTTACATTTCTGAGACCACAAAATCTAGAGCCTAACTTTTGAAATGCTTTTCTTGATTGAAATTGGTGTATTTTTAAAGAATTTTCTCTTAGGGGAATATTAGGATCATTAGTAGTTCATAGTTCTTGGGTGGAGTGTAGTTGACTAAATCAATTAGCTACATTTAACTGTATGTATTTTGTCATTTTACACATCATTAATATAGTTGTGGTTTTTGTGTAGAGCAACTGTGAAAACTACGTATGACAGTCAATTAAAACTTCTCTTTATGTTTGTTTTGGTGTTTGACATCCAGTATCGTGCATTTGCTTTGATATGTAAACAGCAGCTTAAAGATTTCACGTAAAGGAGGAAGGAAACTTTTGAATTGCTAGTGTTGATGGCTAAACTCTGGTTGCCACATCTGTATTGTAATAGATGATGGAACTGGGCTCACTGTGATATTCCAACAGTTTGTGTTGTTAATATAAATATTTGGCATAAGGAAGACAGATTTCTTTAATAATTTAGTCTGCAGTTACAAATGTTATTCCATAGTCAGTGAAAAGAAAAAGCTGCCTTTTATTTCAGAGGGTTTTTTGTAGTTTATTTGCTATAAATGTGCTCATTTTTTGTCTATAAACATCTTTGGTTTGAAGTTTATGTGGTTTTCATGTTAAGGTTTTTTAAAAAATCCTCTCACCTCAAGCTTCGTATATGAGTACTTCCTAAACTTAGACAATTGTCGTCACCTTATTACGCAAAACAAAGGCATTGAAATCCAGTCCTACACCATGGTGTGTATTTTTTTTATATAGTGTTTTCTTTTTTGGCTTTTTAATAAGGGTTTTATGTCAATTCATTTGTGTTCACTTAAAGAACTTGAAAAACAGGTATGAGAACTTCAATTAGTTGACTAGATTAAAAGTCAATCATGTAACATTGTGGTTTACATATATGGAATTGTCAGATACCTGTAGTTCACAGTAGCCTTATCTAATCTGAATTTTGGATAGGTAATAAATAGCCACTATTATTGAAATTTTGTGATGAAAATTAATATTGTATATAATACAGATCCAGTTTTGTGTGTACATGCTCACAAGTGTGTGTTACAAGCTCTAGTAATTATCTCGTATGCGAGTATATGGGTTGATAATTTCAGCTGTTTGTTACTGTGAAGTTTATCAATGCTTTCTGAAAGGATTTTGGAATAAGCTCACTTCAGTGTGAAGTTAGTTGTTTGCATATTACTTCTAGGCACTGGAGACTTTGAAAATGTTTGAAAAAAAGGATAGCAGAGTAAAGAGTGCAGCTGCAACAAACCTTTCATTCCTTTATTATTTGGTAAGTGTTTGCTTCAACAAAACCAATTAAGAACTGCAGTAGCAACCTCTGTATTTTTGCAGCAATTTTTGTGTCTGCCTAAATAATCTCTGTAAACAAGAAGAAACTGCACCTTAGAGTAGTTATTCTGGAACACCAGTTGAAGTTTGGATCGGGTCCTTTTGTATCCTCTTGGTGGGAAGAAGAGTGAGATTGAGCCCCAGGCCACAGAAACATGCCTGCAGTTGGATTTGTGCAGAAGCTCAGTGGCTGGGTTTAAAACATTGGCCCTGGGAACCCTGCTGAACTTCAGGAACACGTGAATTATGTAGCTTAGGCAGGTGTGTTTGTGTATGAAGTTTGTAGGGTATGGATTTGGGCTTTTTAAAATTTTTTTAATAAATGCTACTTTATTACAACGAAGAAGGCTTGCAGATTGAGTGGGACAGAGTGGCAAGACGTGTCTCAAGTGTTATCTGAAACTTGAAAGAGATGATCTACCTCATGCAAATAGATAAGAAATATTTTAGGACTGAGTAATGAGGTTTTTTTTCATCCTCAATCTTCTGAAATTCCTGTAAGAAGGCACAGCTGCAAGAAAATTGACTGACAAATGACTAATACAATGTTTGTTTTGTTCATGTAGGGGAATGAATTAGAACAAGCAACTAACTATGCAGATTTAGCTGTAAATTCTGATAGGTACAATCCAGCAGCTCTAACTAACAAAGGAAATACTGTTTTTGCAAATGGAGACTGTGAAAAAGCAGCTGAATTTTATAAGGAAGCTCTCAGGAATGATTCCTTATGCACTGAAGCACTTTATAATCTTGGTAAGTCACAGGTGCTTTTGTGATTTAGATTTTGACTGAAGGTAACACTAGTGTTTCTGAGAATCTGTCTTTGAAAGTTTTCTTATAGAAATATGTGTGAATTATTATTACTTTATTGAATGATTTATGTTATAGCAAGGTATTAACTTGTACTACCTGTCTGTTTTGCAAAAAAAATTCCCGATGTTAACAACATCAACTAGTAATAGCAGATGAATAAGTTACTTTGAAGATTAAGAAATTCATACTACCTACTAAAAGGGTACCAGTTTCAGCATTATTAAATCATCAGTGTTATTCTCCTCTAAAAGCATTGCCTTTCCCTCATTCATGTTGTTCAAAAAGTGAGATTACATAAACTCTTGGTCTTTGATTGGATTCACGTTCCTTGTGTTTATCAGCTTGGTAGGTCATGCTGGCTGGTAAGAATTCTGTGCATGGCTCTCACAAATAGAGTCCTTTAAAGTCAAGGCAGCTATGCTGCCTCCAAGTACTGTGTTCCTGTTTTGCTTTTCTTGCTTATTCTTTCAGTTAATATGCTGAAGTAATCTGTTTCTCATTACATTAATACTGTAACCTTTATTTTTTAGGTTTAGCATACAAGAAGTTAAACAGGATAGATGAAGCTTTGGATTGTTTTCTGAAACTCCACGCAATCCTTCCAAATAGTGCCCAAGTCCTTTACCAGCTAGCAAGCATGTATCTTTTTCTGGATTGTGATGAAGATTGGTGGTTTTAGTAAACTCATTTAATCTGAAATATGTGTTTCAGTCATGTCAGGGTGATTTAGAAATTTACTATGGTGTAAAGTAATAATTTATTATGGTAACAATGATTTATTATCTGATGTTTGTGAAAATGAGACCAGAACTTAACCCTTCTTGAATATTTCCAGTGAAGCAAGTAAAGAACATTAAGACTGTTTACATTGCATGGATTAGATTTACACTCAGTATTAAATTGTGTCATGGAATATTTAAAATGCTGCTGGTTTTATTATTATTAAAATATAATTGAAAATAATGTGGCAGATGTAAGCACAATTAAGTAAAATATTTAAGAAAAAAATATATAGCTAATAAATGTGAAGTTCTGTTCTGAAAGCTGTTTTTAGATTAGTTAGTGTAAGTGTAAGAAAATAATTGGCTCCCAGCACTGCAAAAGCTCAAGAGATGAAAAAACTGAGGCAAGGGATTGGCTTTGCACATCACCAGTGATATTCTAAACTATGAATTTCTTTACCAATGCTTCTGAGGATGTCCAAACTGTAATAAAATCCTCCCCAAGGCAGAACAGATTCCAGTTGATGTACTACACTTTTAAGAATCGTGTGGGTAATAAAAATATTTTTTAGTCAGTAAAATAAATAACCTTCAAAAATACAAAACTACTCTGATCTCTACTCCACGTATAGCCCCTTTACAACAGCATAAATGGCCCAGCAACTCTGAGTGTCCACCTGGGGAAGAGCTTCTCTGCTCCACTGCTGTGTAAAACTGCTTTCCACCAATTCTCAGAAGCTTCTTCTGTGACAGGTAGGATACAGCAGAAACTGAAAAAACAGGTTGGGCAGTAGCTCCAGCTGACACTGCTGCAGAGCTCTGGTGGCAATGGTGCCATTGAGGAGGGAAGAGCACACTGCAGGCTGAGTTACAGCTAAAGCTGCCTCTGTTCTCTGGACCAGAATCGTCTGGGCTGTGCTTCTTAGACATACAGCAGAAAACTCCCTGCTGGCAAAAGTCTGTTCTTGGGAATAGCAGTTTTACCTAATCACTTTAGAACAAAATGCTGTTAGTACAAAAACTAGCCAAGTTGTAAAGGCTGCAAATAAATGGCCTGGTTCTCACACTTCATTCTTATAGATGAGGAAGTCAAAGTAAGATTGGTGTCAGAGGACAACTGAGCCCAAAGTTCGCTTGAGCCCAATGTGGTTCTAAGGTGAATAAGCGGCCAAAGTCTCTGAATACTTCTTCTAGCATAACAAAAATACTTTCTGATACAAATGAAATTATGAAAACAGTGTGGAAAAAAAATGTCATTGCATCTCCACACTGCAGTGACTGGTGTAGTGTTCAGCATATGGATTGCATTAGGTAAAGTAGTAAGGATTCTGAGTAAATCAAATTACCATCGGCATCAGTCCTTGACTGAAGAAAACTCAGATACCAGATCATGGAAGATCCCAATCAAGCCATAGAGTGGCTCCTGCAGTTGATCATGGTAGTACCAACTGATCCACACGTACTTTCAAAGCTAGGGAATTTATATGATACTGAAGGTGATAAATCCCAAGCTTTTCATTATTACTGTGAGGTACTTGCTCTTATATTGATTTTTCAATGCACTTTGTCATAAGTAAAGAAAATTTTGCCATAGGTTCCTATGTCAAATTAACAGTTGATTAATTTAAACTTTTTAAATTGTCATCCCAAAAGAAAAAAAAAAAAGAGATATTGAGGGAGAGTTAACAAAATCTGATTTTTGTAGTCAAATCCTAAGGAAACACATAGCCTATGTTTCCACGTGGATATTGGCCTCAGACTTTCTTTTGGTTTTTAATGTAATCATTGTTTACATTGACCTGTAATAATTTTAATTTAAAATATAGCCTGGGACAAAATAAAAATGGGAAATAATAAATGCAATTTTAGAGGTGTATAATGTGACCGAGTTGATTAGAAGCTGTGTCGGTATAATAGGTATAGAGATGCATATATAATGTGTTTTGTTTATGTTTGGAAGGTTATATATATATCTCTTTTAACAGTATAGCTATACATTATGTATGCAGTTGCCTAAAGAGAGAGAGCTTCTTTCATTTCAAGCCAGCTGTACGACTGTCCACAGTTTGTAGAGATTCTTCTGTGCTAGAAACGAAAGTAGGACAGAGAACGGCTGGTGGAGTCAGAGATCTCTCTCTATGCAAAGTGAGGATGGGCAAAGGCTGTGTTGCAATCTGAATTACCAGCTGAGTTTTGCTTGATAATTTTGCTGCCTATTTCAGTAGGAATTTTTAAAAAGCTGAAAACGCTATTCATGTAGTTATGTGTAGAAAAGAATGCTTTCAGGTGAGTTTTCCAGCAGACTGATGTGAATGTAGAATTGTACACTTATTAGTTAGCATTGTTTAACGTTTTAGGTAAGTTATTAATGTATAGACGTGATTTAAGTAAATGTTTTTGCTGTTGCAAGCTATTTAAAATAGTATTTCAAATAAGGCTAGATGGAAAATGTGACAGACTCATCTTGGGTGACTTCTAAAAAGCATTTTGCAATTAGAAAGCTTGGCATACTTTTTTTTTCTCCCCCACCAGGATCACTTAGTGTAGCACACTACTTCCATTCATTTATATTACATGTTTTGGGCATCTGGAGAATTAAACACTTGAGTAAGATATTCCAGAAGCAACATAAAGATGTTGTTTATCACTAAAATTGTGCATTTTTTCACCTTTCCTATTTTGTCAGTCATACCGGTATTTCCCTTCAAACATTGAGGTCATTGAATGGCTTGGAGCGTATTACATTGATACCCAGTTCTGTGAAAAAGCCATTGAGTACTTTGAAAGAGCAGCAGTTATCCTGTAAGTAGTTGTTATTTTATGCCTGTTCACATTTCTGATTAGACATCCATAAGTATACCTAGAGATAAATCAGTTGGATAACTTTAGTACAATAAAAAACCAGCAGGGTTAGAATTATTTGTGATATTATTTAATTTTCTCAACTTTCTGTTCATTTACAGTGTGTTTTTACTCTTAACTCTGCATTTTCGGTGTTAAGTAAGATCCTTCATTGGGCCCAAGACAGTGTTAGGTATTAGAACCTATTTTTCTCTATTATCTGCCATTAAACACAGCTATGAAGTGGAGAACAGTTCTCCAAAGCCACCAAGACCTCTTTCTTTATGGCTTTATGTGAAATATTTCCTTTCTGTTGTTTTCTTATGTGGTGAGGATTTGGTGGTCTAGATAAGTACATTTTAGCTGATCTTGGTGCATTTCCTCTTTTCACATAACTTCTACTTCCATCGAATAAAGCATATAAGTAACCAAAAATGTGCAGTGCTGTACTACCAGTGGTCAGTGAAAATAAATTGACAGGCTAAACTGATCCTGATAAAGATGTTTGAAATATACTGAGTTCAGTTCAGCAACTTAATTGCTGAAATTGTTCTTTGGCAGAATATGATTGTTCTTTGGCACTTAAGAAAGTATTTAGGCCATATACTTTATTTTAGTTCAGAAGGGGACCTTACTAGAGAATGGTTAATAAATAAAATTTGATGAAATTTAAGTTTGTAATCCAGACTTCAAACCGAATCCTAAAAATACGCACATACAGTCTTTTTATGTGGAAACACATATTTGCGTATAGGTTCATGAAGAATTTTGTGTTAATAGGCCAACTAAAATTCACTCCCAGCAAATGGGAATTTCTTTATTTTGTGTTTTTGGAAACCTATGAAAAATTAGCCTAAGCAAAACTCTGTCATTGCTTGTCTTGTGATGATCTAAAATTTGACATTCTTTTTGTTCTGTGAATCTAAATGACATATATGTACAAGACAGCATGTGAACAGAAAATTTGTACAGTGTAATTCAAGGAAAAATCATACTGCAAATAGGTTGTAAAAAATTCAGTAAAAAATCCTAATTCTAGCTTTGAGATGCTTGGGTTAGAGTAGACATTAATTACAGATGAGAAAATCTAAGGTTTAATTAAGGATTAAAAATAATTTTTAAAAAAAGGCAAAAAAATAAACTTCACACAAATGGTGGTATATTTATGAAGAAATAGAGAAGTAGATTAGACAAAACTACACAGGAGAGAGTCGACAGAAATCACAGTTCACAGGTTTGTCAGTATTCTTTTCTCTACAAATACTGGCCACCTTAAAAAAATTATATTTTAGTCAAGCTATGAGATTGCATATGCTGGCATTCACAGCCTTCTTAGAAAATTTGTAAAGAAACAGCTGAGACTAAAAAGAATTATTTCATGATCTTGTTATGGCAAAGATTTAAATATTTTGTGCTTCATGTTGCACTCACTCCATACATGAAGTATGTGGATTGTAAAGTACTTATGAAGAATTGGCATATTAAATTCTTCAGTATTACTTGTAATTGTAATCTATCTGTAATACAGAAAAATTATTTCTCTGTGGGAGATTTTTATAGTAGATGACAAAGCATAAATATTTTGCTGTTTATTTGGTATTAAAAAGAGATTAGATATGCTAATTGGTAAATACAAATGTAAATATAAATTGCTACTAACTTTAAATAAAGTTGCTTTTTAAAATTATATCTTTATTTTAGCTGTGAACAACATTTTTTAGTTTAACATTTTTTGCTTAGTGCATTCAGTGTTTTAATTACAATAACTGCTTTTTAAATTGCATTCTAAGATAACATTAGACACTGAATTGGGAAGCAGTTTTTCACTATTTTCTTTTTACTAACGTGCTCAAATCTATCATTAATAAAGGGAGTTAGTGCAGTTAGTACTTGCTGCTGACAGTTTATTCTCTCTAGAATTTTCATACTGAAATGCATAATAAATTCTGTTATGGCGTGTGCTTGGCTGCCTTTGCTTGCAGGAGACACATTCAGCTGAAACAGAAAAGGTGCAACATCTGTATTTCATGAACTTGCTTGGCAACTACCAGGCAAACAGATTGCTTAGAGTTTAAAATGTCCTGTGCTATGATTAGAGAGAAAAACTGAAGAGGATAAGTACAAAACTATTCTGAAAATGTTACTATACAGTACCTTTTGGATATGCTACTATTCAATCGTAAGCCACATGTGGAAAGTGCTTTGGCTGTCAGAGGATCCTTACACCGTTAACATGAAAATTTCCTAATTTTCATATTATCTTGGTAAAAATGAGGAAGGAGTCCAACAGTTTTATTATACATGCTCAAGCATCTAATTTTTTTGTCTGACTGTACTGTCACCATTATGTGCTAAAAAGAGAAGGACAGGGAGCAGCCAGGGCATGGAGATGGTAGCACAGAGGAGAAGGCAGAGTTCAAAGCTGTAAGTGGGGACTGTGCTTCCAGTCAGGAATCCCTTGGGCATGTGTGGAGCCCTAGTGGTGCAACCTCCTCCGAATACAATTTAGCATTTTATTCCTCCCCCGTTGCATGGTTCTATATCTCTGACAAAGATTAGTGGTTCACATGTCAGGTCTACTCATTGTGTCTGGGCACAGAATCAGGAACCCGAGAAAAACTCTTAACATGGGACTGAAAGTGAATGACATCAAGTCCTGGAAACAGGTACGTGATCTGGTGGTAAATTGTGTGAGCTGAACAGGCTACATTCTTTCTAGGAAGGCAACATGCTAGGTGAAAAATTTATTAGTAGTTAAATAATAAGTCTTTACCAGTGCTGTGCAGATTATTTTGCCCATTCATTGTTTGGCAGCGTGCATGATTTTCTTCTATTTATCTGCAGGCCAACACAAGTGAAGTGGCAGCTGATGGTTGCCAGTTGTTACAGGAGAAGCGGTAAGTTCTGTAACTTCTTTGTAATTGCTTTCAGGTTTGTAACATTTTTTTGTAATTCATTGGGATTGTTCCGCCTGGAGGATAATGAGAGCAGTTTATAGGAAGGATAGAGACAGATTGGGGTCTGCAGTTCCAGGTCATGGATAAATGGTTTTATACTGAAAAAGGGTAGATTTACACTGGGCATAAGGGAGAAATTCTTTATTGTGAGCATGGTGAGACACTGGAACAGGTTGCCCAGAGAAGTTGTGGATGCCCCATCCCTGGAGGTGTTCAAGGCCAGGTTGGATGGGACTTGGAACTGCCTGATCTAGTGGAAGGTGTCCATGCCCATGGCAGGCGTGTTGGAACTCGATCTTCAAAAGTCCCTTCCAACTCAAATCATTCCATGATTCTGTGATTTATTTTGTTTTGATTGATGTTTTGATTTTTTCTTCTTTTGATCTTTTCTGACTGATGTGACTGTTGGTTCTAAAGTTTGCGTGAACATTCAGTTACATGTTAGTTTGTTACAAATTTTCTCTGTATCTGTTATAAAACATGAAGTTTCTTTGAAGTCCAGGAAATGTGCCTGTACTGACTTACGCATGAAACATTCCTTATGCTGTTCAATAAAATAAATAGTACAGCATAAATTATCTGATAGAAGGGCTTTTAAATGTAATTATACTACCAACTGATCTAACATAAATAATTAGTTTTTCAAGTTGCTTAACTCCCTTTCTTTGTCAACAGCAGGTATAATTCTTTGATATTGAAATAGTATTTGTGTAACACAAACAAAAGAGAGTCTTAATGTGCTGTATTTTCCTACTGGGAATATAATACACTGATAAGCAAAATGAAAAGAGATTAGTATTTTTGGATTTTTTCACCACCTAAAATTCATTCAAGATACTTGATGATGTAAATGATACTCTTTTTTTCTTGCTGTTCCATTTTGTCACTCTTCTTTATGCTTCTTTAGAGCTTTGCAGTGTAGTCTTTCATAACAAATAAGTGTATTTTCTCACTCAGCTCAGTTATTTAATACAACAGTGAGAAAAGAAACAGAACCTAGGGGAGTCAGTGAATTAAGAGCAATCAACACCACCCAAAACTGGACACAAACTGTTTTTCCATCAAAGAAACACAGTGGGTTTGGCTGCTTTTTAGATTGTTTATAATTTATTGGTAAAATTCTCAGCTTGTTATGTTAACACATCTCAACAAAATTTTTTGTCAAGTATTTTATGGATATGATGTTTTAAATTCATGGGTCAATCAGTCCTTTCAATCAGTCTGAGTCAATATCGAAGGCAAAAGTCTTCAGGAATAATTGCTTCACTACCAGATCCAGGAAGGGAGAGCCACATAGTTTGTATTTTGATGGTAGGGGTAGGAAGGGCATGCTCAGCTCAGCTCTCAGGTATTTCCGTTTGACCAATCCATACATTTGCAATTTCAGATAAGTCCTGTTAGGCTGATACAGCTCCTCTAGTAGTTGTGTTGTAGAACAATGGTGTCATAGAGGAAGGTCAAAAAAAAGCAAAAATCAGAAAACTCTTCCTCATTAATTCTGTTGTTTTCAGAGTAATTTGGACTGTTTTCAGATGCTAATGATGTTACTATCATTTAATAAAGAATGTTAAGTTTGGTCTTACCAAATTTGGACCTACAATATTAAATCATTTATTCTAACTAAAAAGATGAATTGATGTTAAAGTTGTCCAATTTCTCATCAAATATTCTTTTTTATGTTTGAAGATGTGGATAGGAGATGTTTGTTTTGTTTGCAGGTAACTACCAGAAAGCTCTGGAGAAATACAAAGTCATTCACGGAAAATTCCCAGAGAATGTGGAATGTAAGTTGTTTCATTCAGTGGTGTAACTATCAAAGGAAAATTTGTTACATTGAATAGGTGTGTTAGTAATCATATGATGTATTTTTCATATGAAAATACTTCCATTAGCTAACATTTTTATTCATGCTAATGCTGCATGTTTTCTGTGACAGCACTGAAGGGTGATTTAAGAAATATGAGGGTAATGCTGAAGAAGAGTGATGAAAATAAACTTTAACTGAGTTGCATTGGATGAGTTCTTTCTCATACATACATCCTAAATTTTATAACTAGGTTACTTATTTAATCTTATGAAAAAATATATGTCTTTGTCCTTCTAGTTCCTGCTAGTTGAAATTCCTGCTGTAAATTTCTAGATAGAAGAAAATCTTATTGCTAAGTTTTACCAAAGTCAGGATTTCCAAAAAAATGTAGAGGGTGAGATTTTGTTGCTGGGTTTTTAACTATAGTTGGTCAACCAGTCTCTGGAAAATCCATAAAGGATTTCAAACTAAACTATGGGAAACATGCCTTTGAAGAGTAAGACATTTTGCAAAATCAGTCACACCTGTATTCTAAATAAAATAGCCCTGTAGAACATAAGGGTTGTCAGTGGTTGTGTAAACATTCTCTTCCATCCCACACTGTGCCTCACAAATTCCAAAATACAAGGTTGTCACCAACAAGTCTGTGCTTTCAGATGCAATGTGGGAAGAACATTCATTGTATTTTATTTTAAAATCATATCATTCTGCTTTAACAAATGTATTGCTTTTTTAAAGAGTCACACAGCTCTCTTGTACAAGTGAAATTCAGTGCTATAACTCCTCAAAGTTATAAACAAAATACCATGTTCATGTTGGTCACACATATTTCAGAGGGGCATTTATTAAACCTTTTAGAATACGTTTCTGAATGTAGTTCCTACAAATTTCACAAATGGAGGCAGGAGTTAGGCAAGACAATTTAACCGGTTTATGTTTGCTACTGCTGAAACACTGGTTCTTCCCTCATCCCTCACTGACCATGGGCTTCCTAAACCAGCAGAGAACTAACTTAGCACACAATGAAGTAGCATGTTTATGAAAGCAGTCCAGAGAGAATGGGTCATGTCCTGCTTGTTTCTGCTTCAGTTCTTTGAAAGGAATGTTGACAAACACATAGGAATACCAGCAGTGTTTTCAGAGTTTGGTAAGTGTCTCAGGAGAATGTTTTTAGAGGTTCTTTTGGTTCAAACATACAGTTACAGTTGATTTTCATGTCAGCTTTGTTGGGGTTTTTTAATTCTATAAATATTACTCTTTAAAAAATCAACCACAGCCAAAGGAAAAAAAAAACATTTTGATTCTCTTGATAGCAGCTCCTCAGTAATATCTTAGTATAATTACTGTGCTCTTCAACTTCCAAAATATTTTGCGGATGTCAAGATTTCTGAGTCAAATGAGTTAGTATGCCTTGTGCCTTCCACATATACCAATGGTATTTGTACTGTTCATGGATACAGATACGGAGAAAATGTTGAATTACTTGCAAAATATCACAACTTTTATAGTGATACTGGACTGGAGTCGCCTTGTTTGCAGTTATTTGCACTGTTTGCCATCCTGCATGTCCAGTTCTGTCAGGGTGCACTTGTAGTTTGATCTGCTTGTCTTTTTTTAACAATGCTTTGCTTTCCGATTAGGCCTCCGGTTTTTAGTTCGTCTCTGCACAGACATGGGACTGAAAGAAGTCCAGGAATATATAACAAAGCTCAAGAAAGCAGAAAAATTAAAAGAAATAAGAGAGCAGGTAAGTTTGTTTCTCTGTGTATCGCTATATACGGTATTGCTACAGGCATAGATGAAGCTAAAATAGTGTTTATGATACTTCAAGATAAAACGTGTTGTTAACTTCCTGGTCTACAGAGGCTTGTATTTTGAGGTTTTGGGGGGCTTAATTTTAAATTTCTGATCAGTCTTACATCTGTCTGAATAGTTTCTGAGCACCAGATTTTCTGTGATTTTTAAATACTAATGAAAGATGGACTATGTGGACGTGATGGGAATGCCGGAGCCACTCGCATAATTCAATGTCTCTGGAATGTTGTCTTTCCTACTTACTTGCCAGATTTTATTTAATACTTTAGTGTACTTATGAGCCAAGTAATAATGCAACTATAGGGAGAGATGGGAAGCCTGAGAATTTGTCCATGTAGAAGAACTCCTTTTTCGTTATACACAAAACTGCAGCATTGACATATTATGGAGGTAGAAGTAAACTATTCATAAGAGTGCCAATTTTTAAACTGGAAAAAAAATTCCATGGAGAAGTAACAGGCTGTGAAAGGTATGAGATCATAACTTGTGTTCTGTTCAGAAGAGTGAGCTCATGTTTGTGTGTGTGTGTGCACTCATGCATTGTTGTCTTGCTATTCTGGTGATAAAGTGAGATTTAAAAATTAAAAACAGCTGCTTGTTTGAAAAGCATTATCCATTCTGTTGAGCTGCAAAGTAGTCAAGCTTGCTTTGTCTATCCAGAGAACTGCCTCAAAGCTACATAGTCACATTAGGATACATTAAGTCTTACCTAATTTACTCTGCTCTTAGTAACACTTACTGGTGCCTTTTGATGCCAGATGATGTGCACATGCATCCTTAGCTACTTCTGCTTAAGTTCCAGGGAGTGTGTACAAACACTAAGACATTTTAAAAATGAAACTCACAAGGGGGAGCACTGACTGAAGGATTCCAGCTTCACACTAACAGCCATACTTTTGAGAGGCTGGCTGAAGTGTACTGATTGGGTTTTTCAGTAAATGTAAAATTTGAAGCACTTGGGAAAATGGACAAAAGAAAGCAGTCCACAGCTGTAGTGGGATTAATATTCCTCCATGTCTCCCCATAATTGTATCAGTAGGCAAAACAGATGACCAGGTATAATGTTCCTATTCTGAAAAATTCATAATTAAGAGATTCACTGAAATGTGTTTAACAGGCTTTGCTTGGTTTCTAATCAGTTCAGTGTCAGTGATAATACATAGTCCATTGCAGTAACTGTCAATACCTCAGTGCTTTACTTGAGAAAGCTCACCAACAAAACCAGTTAAAACTGGATTATTTTAGAGCTAATAAGACAGAGAGAGAGAGGTCCCTGGAGATGGAAGGTCTATTTCCTTGCATGTAATGCTGGCTTTTTTTTTTTTTTTTTTTTTTTTTTTTTTTTTTTTTTTTTTTTTTTTTTTTGCACTGAAGGTATTAATTATAGATGGGCAAATGAATGTCAAGGACTTTAAAGAAAACATCTATTTTTTTCTTTAAGAATGTTAATATTTGAATACAATTAAAAAAAAGTCATATCTCTTTCTGTTTATTACATATGAGAAGTGAGAGCTTTCCCAAACAGATTTCTGTACTTCGTGGTGAGGAAAAGGCTACTGATAGAATATTTAAATTTAAATCATCCAAGTAACTTAAGATTTTAGTAACAGAGAATTTAGTAACAGGTTTTTTCATTCTGACTTCATTGTGTTAAGGGAATTCATTAAGTCATACCTGAATGACAGAAGTATCAGTGGGATCCAACACATACTCATGGTAGCACAAGTTATTGCGTAGTTGGTTTAGACTTTTCAGACTTCTGTAGTGATCATAATTCATCCATGGCGCGGAAATCTCACTCTGTGTCTTGCATTTCAGTATTCCTGTTTAAGAGCCTGTCTAACTCTATCCTGTTGCAACACTGACCTTGCAAAGCAGAGTCACAGAATGGTTTAGGTTGGAAGGAACATTTAAAGGTCGTGTAGTTTCGACCCCCCTGCTGTGGGCAGGGACACCTTCCACTGCCAGGTTGCTCAAAGCCCCATCAAACCTGTTTGTACATTTCCAGGAATGAGCATCCACATCTTCTCTGGGCAACCTGTTCCAGTGTCCCACCATCCTCGTCATATTTTTTTCTCCTTCTCTACCCTTTTTCAGCTTAAAGCCATTACTCCTTGTCATGTCACTAGATGAGTAAAAAGTCTGTCCCCATCTTTATTGTAAGACCCCTTTATGTACTGAAAGGCCACAACAATATTTCCCCAGAGTCTTCTCTTCTCCAGGCTAAACAACTTCAGCTCTCTAAGCCTGTCTTCACTGGAGCAGTGCTCCAGATCTCTTTTCATCTTCATGGCCTTCCTCTGGGTATTCTCCAACACGTCCATGTCCTTACATTGGATGCCCCAAACTGGACACACAACTCCAGGTGGGGTCTCAGGAAAACAGAGTAGATGGGTCTTAGAACAGATCTGTCTGGACCACATAAGGTGTCTATGACGGTACTTCTAATTAGCCAAAGCTTTACGGTAGATCAGCTTAAATATTTCCTCTAGTGTGTTACGCAGAAAAGAAAAAAAAGGTTTTAATTCAGCCTTTTGAATAAGCCTGGTTGTACTGTAATTTAAACTAAACCAATTTTCATTAAAGCAGATAAAAATGAAATGCAGTAGGATTAAGAAACCCAAACAAACCCCAGACAAACACTGCTCTTGCCTTTGTGCCCCCTCAAAACCACCACCAATAATAAAAATAAAATGGGTTTCTTGTCAATTCTGTCACCTTCATTCCTGCAGACAGACCAGTGTTTCCAGCCTGACTAAGCTCTGAATGGCAGCAAAACTCTGCCCCTGTGGTTCCTAGTATGCTCTCTTCAGAACCTCTGAAGTCTGATGAGTTGCTTTCTACTCCTCCTTGCAGCTCCTTGTCTTGGCGGGACATGCTCCCATCTTCTTCTGGCTTTGTCCTCTGCCACGCTCTGAAAACATTCCAACTTCCTCCCAAAGGAAAGGAACAACTTCTTCTGCTCCCAAGGAACCCACTGACACAGTTTTCTTTAAAATGAACACTGTCGTAGTTGGTAAAGGAGCAAAAACTCTAAGAAAATGTGTTACAGGGGATGCTGCGATTTAGTGTGCAGCTGCCCTGCATTAGTAGTGGAGTGTCTTTCTCCACTACTAATGCAACCTCTACATCAGTGACAACCTCTACATCAGTGTTGTCTTCCAAATAATAGCCGTGCAGTTCCTTTTTTGGCTGTTGATGTTACATCTGGGTTCCCATCCTCTGGTTTTGTGTTTGGGAAGGTTTTTTTTGTTTGTTTCTTGGTTGGGGATGTGTGTGTGTGTGGTTTTTTAGTCTTCTCTCTACCATCTGGCTTTGGAAATTACTAGGGTTTTTTTTTTCCTAAGAAGTTCTTTCTGTCATCCATGACCATACAGCCATAAACTATACTTTCAAGTTCTAAAATTACCAAATTTTAATATTTCACCACATAAGTTTCCAATAGGAATACTGGTTTCAGTTAGCAGGACCAGATACAGTTCAATTCCTGCTCCCGATTTTAGACTAACCCTTGACTTCTCAATTGCACCCAGTAAAGACAAAATAGGTAAAATGCTAGTGTAGTATACCTGTGTTTCACAGTCTGCACACAGACTTTGTCTTCCTGTAGAAATTTATCAAAATTTTCTATTTTGGCATTGTTTTTTCAGAATAAGTATATCCACATGGACTTTTTACCAAAATAAATATTCTGGAGTACTTATTTCCCTCAGTTCTCAAATGTGGACAAGTTGTTAAATACTTCCAGCCAAGAATCTAGGAACATCTGTGGAGTTCATTCCCTGTAGAAATTTTTCTCCCCGCTTCTCACAGCATTCAGTTTTTACTGCAACCTTCATATGTTGGAGCATTGAGGGGGGAAGGGGGCTGGGGGTTTTGTTTTGTTTTGTTTTTTACTGCATTAGTCTTCCTTTTTCATGTTTCACACTAAAAAAGACAGGTAATAGTGTAAAAGTTCACAGAGCCTCCTTGGCACTGCTGTGTACACACATTACTATTTATTTCCGTTAAGTGAGCTTAATGGCTAAGAACGAGGGGCTGATGGAGTGTGGTGAGAAGCAGTGATGAGAGGTGCAAATGCTGGAGGGGCCTTAGTGCCTCTACCTTCAGGCATCTGCATCTGGGCTAGCCATCCTAAATGTCTTTTGCAGTCATGGGAGAAATAGGCATTTTTAGGGTGGAAACCTATTTTAAATGTCTGCTTTTAGTGTGGGATTACTTAAAAACTACTCACTTGGAATTTTACAGGGGTTAATCATATGTTTAAGCTATAGTTCTTATGTAATATTTTGGGAGGAAAGTGGTAGGATGTAAATGCCAAGAGGGCACTATCACACAGGGACCGCTTCCCTTAGGCAGACAGAAGCTGAGCTTCTGCTGTCAGAATTGCTGTCAGTCATTCAAAAGTTGGAGAGTCTGGACAGGCTCCCTGAAGGATTGATATATGCTACTTCACTGGGCTGTGAAAAGGATATTTAATCCAAAATTCAGAGAACATATTTTAGACTTGAGGATTTCCCAAAATAAATAAAAAAAGTGTGAGGAATTCTGGTCCCAGACTGAATTGCTCCAAGACCAGTCCTGGTTTCACACTAGGCTCAATGCTTTCCTGTCTGACTCCTGTGGGTTTTGATTTAAGAGTTCTTCCTTTTTCTGTTGGCATCAATCTTGGAAGTTCTTTCATGTCTTTGGTATCATTCCAACTTTGCCAGACTTCATGATTTTTTTCTGGTGAAAAATGAGTGAAGAAGTTACAGTAATTGACCTGAAGACATGATGTGTGTTTTAATCATATCCTGAATTCATATTTTGAAATAAGATGCAGAGATACTTTATTAATAGCTGAGTGCTTTAAACATCAAGTTTTTGTACCTACCTATCGAAAGTCCCTCCCTGAGATGTCCCTTCTTCTAATTGACAAGATGTATGCATAAGAAATTTGGTGTTTTGCCAGAAGAGCTAATTCTGCCATGTCATACAAAGGTATTGCTTTGATAAACTGTTAAAGTTTTCAAATAACACTCAAAAAACCACAGCTGGAAGATGTTTATGGTACCTTCCCCTGCACAAGAGAGCTGATTTTTTAAACATAGTTTTTAAAGTATTTACCTTCACCTTTATCTTGCATTTAACACTCAACAGCAAATTAAATTTTGCTGTGAAATACAGTTCTGTGCCAAAAATTCAAAATCTAAGATCCATAGGATGAATAGTTCTTTTTATAGATTCCCTCACTTCTCCCTTTTGAGTCTTTACAATAATAAAATGCTTGTAAGATTTACAAGATGTTAATAGGCAGAGGCTACTTTGAAGTCATGCAAGGAGGGCTCTGTTGCCTGCTTTTTCAGCTGTACTTTACAAAGGAACATCTGAACTATTTTTATGCACATTCCTTGTATAAATTTTATCTGAAGAAAAATAATTTATTGAGATATTCTATTTGAGTTTCACAGAACTCTTGTTTTATATAAACATTGGATTTAACCCTGATTTTAAGGACAATTTTGTGTGTGGAAAAACAAGCTTTAGTAGTTACAGTATAGTAAGTCTAGTTTAACATTCTCCTACTGTTTTATTAATAAGCTGAGTTGAATTTTCAATAATTATCTCTAATAAATATTACTAAGTGGGTTTTTTTGTTCTGTTCTTTTCAAACCTTTTCCACTGTTTTGCAGCGCGTTAAGTCTGGTAGAGATGGCAGTGCACGTAGCCGCAGAGAAGGAAGTGGTGGTAAGTAGTCAATGCCTCTGCTTAAATATCAGTTTTGCCAGGATCCTGAAGAAAATAGATTTTTTTTTTTAAGTGTTTGTAAAGCCTCCTTTCATTCTGAAACACACACTAATATGCACTGAGTAATATGTAAGTACTTCACAGATTTGTTTCATACTTTTTGATTTTCTCATTGCTGTATGAAATCACAAGTGGTACAGTAGCATGGATTTGGTCTAACATTTGTGTTTTATATACAGATCTTAGTGTATTCCTAAAGCTAAATTTAGGATTGTTTTCAGTACTGTGAACTTGAATGTTTTTATCCCATTAACTTGGTATTTGAACATCTTTAACTTTGGAATATTTGCTATAAAGAATCATTTATTATAACAGAACACATAAGCCACAGAAAATAGGAATTCATTGTTTCTTTATTTAATATGAAGGGAAGGGAATTTTGTGCCCACCATGTAATCTACTATATTAGGTGTTTGTTACAAGTTCAGCAGATTGTTCTGTGCAGCCAACTCTGTAATAAAGATAACATACCCCTAACTATCTTTGAGCTCATCCTTCCCCTTTTCTCTGTATAGCAGAACTGAAGTTCTGGAGTCTTCCCTAGAAGAAAGCTCTTCTCTGACTACTCAGTCTCTCTACTTATACAGATTCACAGTGCTGATTTCCATAAATACAAAACTCTTGCAATGTAAGTCAGGAAACTGCCCTGTTTTGTCTTTCCTGTGCTAGGTAGCCTGCATATTGCAGAGCTAATGATTTTTCCCTCCCATTATTAAATCCACTAAATTAGTAGTGTAAACCTAACAGTCCCCCAGTGCTGGTCTAAGGAAACTAGCAGACTTCAGGCTACTTCAGCCACCTGGGAAAAAAAATCCATATTTTGACCCAAAAAGGAAATGGTTTCTTTGTATTTTGCTTTTGGTTTATCTTGATATCAGTGGGTCTCATCAGACGATATCCCCTATAAATTCTTGCCTCTTGCCTTCCTTTTACAGAGAAATAATTTCTGGCATTTTTTTCTTATTTGGTAATTTTATTTCTCCACCTACATAGCAGATATTTTCCTACCCTTATCAAATTCTATAGGGTCATGAAAAGTCATGGCAATTGCTAATGTAATCTGAAGATGACCTTAGAATGCTGTTACATTTATGAAGACTGCTTTCTTGGATTTTCTAAGGGTTAAGAGTGAGTGTTAGGTGCTTGAGAAAGGGCTCATTCCTTTTTCAGCTCAGTAGTTTCACTAGAGCAGCTTTTAAATAATTTCTTGATGTGTGGAAGAAACAACCATTAACCTAGGATTAAATTTTACCTGTTCTGGGCCCTAGGCCAAAGTAATTCTTTATTTAAGTAACAGAGAGGGATGGAAATGTTTCTGGGCTCTCCTTTGTTACACAAACCCAATGATCAGGCAGCTGGCTGGAGGTGCCAACAAAACAGCAGTGTGAGACAGGACTGGTCCCAGTTCTCTGTCATAAAGTGGAATCCACTTTGGCAGATAATAAATAGAAATGAAGAGCAACATTGGTAGCAGGCAAGGGTATTTACAGATGTGCAAAACTTTGCATCAGGTGTGTAGGCAAATAGCACAAAAGGTCTCTTCCAGCTCTATTTTGTAATTATCCCCACCCTCATTAGTGAAAAAGGGTTATGTTTCAGGAGAGAATGACTCAGTAATTTAGCAAAAGAAGATATTAATAAGGCTCATGCTGAAAGGATGCTAAGACAACATTAATCCCCCAAACTACCTGTTTGTCAATATTTCTTTTAAAGACAGAAGTATCTATGGAAAGTTGTCTTCTTTCTTCTTCTTCTTCTTTTTTTTTTTAATTTTAAAAAAGAAAGAAGGAGGATGAGAGGTTAAGCAAGATCAGAACTGACCTAGAATTTGCCCTATCAGTAATTCTTAGATTGTTGCTCAAGATACTATGTCAAATGTATGAAAGAGTGGAAAAAACCAGTTTGGGAACGAGTCTGTATAAGAGCATGTTTGTGAAGTCTCAGTTATACAAATTCAGTGCCAAAGATCCAGCCTTTCTGGAAATTACTCAGCAAACAAGCAGAGGTACAAAGAAGGTCCTGTAGTGAGCCTAGAGTTAACTTCCTGCTGGGATTCTTAATTAAAAGTTGTGGTGAGCTGTACTACTTACATGTATTTTTAGAATGAGTCAAAGGTGCTGGGCACATTTTAACTGGTGATGTTGACTCTGGGGAGACTTATCAGTGAAGAAACTGTATACTCACAGCATCAGATGTTAAGGACTGTGTTTGTCCACATTGTACTGAGGATGACTAAGAGACACCTGAACACCCAAACATTTTATTTTGTCCAATGCTTGGCATTATTCACCTGGGTAATGAGATGTAATTTGAAGTTTAATAAATTTTTGTACATGGCCTGTGTGAAGACACATATGAAATATAAACATGGGTTATTTTATTTAATAATATTAGTATGCTTTTGATAAATCAATTACTTCAAAAGGAGAAAAAAAAAAGAAACATTTGTATACATTTCAAGGTTAGTCTTTTCCAGTGGTGTTGCCAAGACCAAAAGGCATAATTTTCCTACACTGTGTGAAGGATTTGCCATCATTACTGAACCCAGCAAAGCACGGAATCCTCCTTAGTTTAGTACGTACTAGCTAAATTAAAGTACTTACTGGTTAACTGAAGTCTGTAGGCATTCCAAATATTTTAGGTATGATGCCTGTTTTCTTTCTTTCCTCTTACCAGCTCACTGTCCCCATACTTGTTAGTATTCCTAACAGATTTTTTTCCCCCCAAGTATTTTGTCCCTATATAGTTATTTATGTTAAGAGTATTAATAATTCAGGTTTCCTTGTTTTAGGAAATATGATCTAAAATTGCTTTTAAAGAGGAAGCTAAGAAGAAAGAGAACTAAGCCAGCAAGGTTTGTACTTCATAGGGCTTCCAGTACTTTGCCAATATAAATTAAAACAGAAGGTGTAGGAGAGACACCAAAATACAGTTTCAGCAATATGATTCGTGTGTGCATGAATGGTAGACAGAATGGAAACAGAGAGGCCAAGGAAACTGACATCTCTATCAATGTCATTTAAAGGCTGCTCTTGTCTTGTGAGAAAGATAAGCATTAAATCTAAAATGCCTACCCAAAATTGAACACATTTGTCACTCACTATAAAAAGTGAAATTTTCTTCTCCTCACAATTATCAGATTTATGGTTTTCAATCTTACTTGAGTTATGTTGGAAGCAAATTACATTAATACAGTCTTATTAAAATTAGTCTTTTTAATTTAAGAAAGGAGAAAGAAAAAACCAAAACCACAACACCACAAAACCTTGAAGGGAGCTAACAGAGCATCTGAGTTTAGGCAGTTCTCAAAGATTTTCCAATAATCTTTTCTTGTTTTCATACTCACTTTTTTGTGTTTTGCAGATATATGATTGTAACATCCAGAACTTAGGAGTTGGTGCACTGTGGTTTTTACTACCATAAGAGAGTTTTCCTGTTTAATAGCATAACACCTTTGTATATGTAGATAAGGCAAAGTATGACGTTAAGGAATCCATTCCCATGGCAGTGTTTACTTGGTCTCTGCATTTGCTCAGCTCTCTGAATGGGGAGTTTTGTGCAGGATGAGAGGAGCCGTGCAATCTCGGACAGGAGCCCAAAGAAGCAGTGTTGAATTCAGAAGATGAAAGGCTGACTACTTGCATTCTCCTTGTTACCTAAGCCTGTCAGGATGAATTTGGAAAATAAACCACATGGGAATAATTTAGGTGTCTTTTCCCTTTTTCTTTTCATTGGTGACTGTGTCATTTTGTCCATCCCCAAAAATTTCCCATATTCAAACACCCTTTACCATCCTATAGGGATGTCCTCATATATTATGGAGTATGTTTTAGATGTTAGAGCTGTAGGCATCCCAGATAATCCTGACTGTGATGGAAACGAGATTTTCTTGTTACCCTGCAGCCAGAACATGACAATCATTTATATTTTCTAGGCTTTGTGTGCCTGTTGATGCCTCATTAATTACAAGTCATTGTGGGATGGTTCCATTGTCTGTGTGTGCAAAATAGAAAAAAGTTTTCTTAATTAATGGAGAAGGGAAAATCTGTTGAAATGAAGAGAACATCTTAATCTGTTTTCTGCTCTGAACTCACCTGAGGAATTAGCTGAACTGACACACCACAAACAATTTTCATTCAACAGAATTTCAAATCAAAGTGAACAGCAGTGAAGTTATAAATTGCATCTACTTCCTATGCTCTTTCACAGTTTTAATATATTCTGCCTTCTACACTGAACTTACTCTTCTCTTTGGTGAAACCAATGCGCATTCTTCTCCAAAGATGGTGTCTTCATCCCAGATATGAAAGATACACAGAGGTGCGCCTAAAACACATTCTGGATTTAGTGGAGCATTAACCCACCGTGCTCTTTGTTACATAAACATTTTACCGAGGAGGTGGATTACCAAACAATCTTACCCTTTGATGTCTTTTCTTGATGAGTAAAATAGTACTAAAAATTCTTAGTTACGTCCTTTGTGATACTGGAGGAATTTCCAATGCAGTAGTCTCATCTAGTAATTGCAACTAGTTAGATTCCTTAAAAAAATACATACAAATACCATGGATTTTGGGGGTTGAAGTACACACAGGTATCATGTGACATAGGAAGTACAGAAACAGATAAAAAGGTTGAGAATCTTGTTTGCTAGAAATCACTAGTTAAAATGGGACTATTACCAAATAGGATTACTTTTGCAGTATGTTGCATTATTCATTGTTCTGCCATATAAAATTAGCCATTTTTTAAAATTAGGTTTTATTTTTTGATTCTTTTTTTCTCCTGTCCAAATTCTATGTTAAGGAATTAGTTCAAATTAGTTTTTGTAAGACACTGAACAAATCTAAATGAATGAAACAATTCTAATAGAATAGTTTAAATATCCTAAATATAATATTATGTCCACAACTTTTAAACAGATGAGAGGAAGGAATGCACTGTAAAAGCTATAAGCATGCAGATGATATCATTTATGTCTTTGTATGCATAGTCCTCAGTTAAGGCTGTTGAACACAGACTGTGAGGGGAAGGTAATGTCAGCATGATAATCCAAGTCTCAAGTATAATCATTTTACAGAATAAATGTATTTATAAATCAGATTTTTAAAATATATTGACCAGCTCTGCTTAATCAGTTCTTGTTGCTTTTTCAACTGAAATGCAGAGCCATGTTCCTGTGGTCAGTTCACGTGGATGTGTCCCCATTGTCACCCCAAAGTGAGTACAGTGGGGCTGGCCTCCAAATGAACTACAGTAATAACTTATTTAATAAAAGCCCAGTAAGTTAATAAACAAGGAGTGGGTATTCATTGCAGTGAAGGTTTCCTTAGATACAGAGAGCAATTTAGTTTAGCAGTGGTCTTCCATTATTCAAAAGCTGCCTTGAGTCAGGAGCAGATGTTTGTACAGTTATAACTAATACAGAGGGAATTAATTTGCAGTTTCAGAAATATCTACCTGTAGTCCTCTGATTGTAGGTACAATCACATGTTAATACTCAAAGCTGTGCTCTTAGTAGAGAAAAACTATAAATAAAGCTTTTCAGCCAGAGTTTTTGTTATTGTACTTTGTCCCAATGTTAGCTTTGTTTTCTTCTGTGTATTACTTTAGTGAAGGTTAGTTTCATTCCCGTAACTCAAAATGTATATAAATGTATATAAAATCTTTTCCCTGGATGGAGTGAGAGCAGCAGGGAATGGTGAGTGGAAACTGTAAAACTTGCTTCCCAAAAGTATGCGTGTCTGTGATAAAACGCTTTAAAAACAACTTCCCTGAAGTTCTCTTCACTGTAGGATACCAAAATCCTGAAGTCTACATTGCAAGCTTATATTCCTTAACATTGCCAAATTATGTGTGAATGTATACTGAATAAAAACATGCAGATGATTCGTCTGCAAACAGAACTACAAAAAGTAATTTCGAGATGAGATTTAGACTTCTGACAGATCATGTTATATGGTCAACAGAATTTTTAATAGCTGCCATATTGGCAACCAAATCCTGTATCCCATGGCAGAGTGTCAAGAACAGCTTACCCCAAATGGCTCAACAGCTAGAACATTCTGAAAAGCTGGAGGTGTGGGTTTGAACTCCCTCAGGTGAAGGAAGGCATTGAAGCCAGACCTCTCACTTCCTGAGCTGCTGTCTGACATCTCCATATAATGCAGATGGTGTCAAGCACCTCTTACTTTCTTCTGGATGCACTTTAAAATGAAAGGTGCTCCTCTTCCATATTTTTAGGTATGCTCAGAGTGTACTGCAGTCCATAGAGACTTGGTGTGGTTTTGCACATTAGCCTAATTTAAACTAAATGTGAAGAACTAACCAGAAGAGTTGTTAACCTTCCCTTCACTCTTACTAGATAAAATGGTCATACAGAAGTAAGGTGAGCTGTGTTACTTTGCTGATCTACCTGAGAAAAGGGTTTCATTAGGTTCGTTTTAAATGTCCCAGGAACCTGCTCCAGCACAGCCTGCTACAACTGGACAGCATGTGGAGGGGATATGACACGGAGCAGAAAGGGCAGGGTGCTCCCTTCTGTGGTGATTGGCAGGCTCAGAATAAATGAATAGGCTTCAGATTTGGACTTACTGCCTCATTCCATTCTTGGATGTAGCCCTAATAAAATTTAAGGGTCCTAGAACATCCAAGGGAGCCTCTGTTTTCAATTGTATTTTTTTTAGGGCAGTAAGATGTATCGGTAACCAGTGAGTATCATGTTGATCCCACTCAGTTTGGTTTGTCTAACATCGTTTTCTTCTTGAAGTCTTTCACCTTCTCTGGTAGTACTGCTGACACCCATGTGTCTTCCTCCTTCACAGTTGAAAACAGTTGGTATGCCATCTTCCTCCTATTTTCATTACATCCAGTTCTTCCTTTCTGGGACTAAACAATTAAACCTGTGGAGTTTCTTTGACTAATTCAGTCTTCCCCTAGCGTAGTCTGCTGTGTTGTTGCTGTCTTTGCATCTCTTTACTGCTCCTTACAACTTTATTTATCATCTTAAGAATTACTTGTTTTCCATTATGCAAGACTGTGCCTATTTCTATCCTGCTCTTTTTCTCATTGATTATTTTGTATTTTCCTCAAAACATTTTCATCCACACCATCTTTGAAGCCCAGCTCTCACCTCCTTGTTGCACAGGCCTCTCCAGAGCCCAGTGAAATCAAGGGGAGGCCCTTTTGTAGTTTTGCAGCCCTTTGGTTGAGTTCCTCTCCAGGCAAACCCATTGTTTTCTCCCCATTTCTTCAAATCCATTAAGTATTCACTTCTTTCATGAACCCTGTCAGTGAGAATTGGTCCTAGGGAAGTGAATATACATTAAAACATGTTTTCCCTGCTTTGAAATTTCAACTGTAATCTGTGTCTTGTGAACTTATTAACTGTTTGACATGTGACTGTATGTATTAGATCCTTCTTGGAGCAGAGATATTGTCTTCCAATCTAGGGCTGAGCAAACAGAAGTCTGCAGTAGTATTTATAGCGAAATAAATGTTTGTCATCTTTGTAGAAGTTTGGAGGTGGTTGGGTTTTTTTTCTTTTAATTATAAGAATATTTGTTAAAATAACATTTATAGTAAATAAGACAATGGAAATGTGTTGCCAAGTCCAGACTTTGTAATTAATGTTTGCTGAATGAAACCCATTTTTCTTCCCTACAGATGGAAGACTTTTAATACCCACATTGTTTGTTGTTGTAAATGAACACATCTCTATTTGGCTGCATGTCCTGCCTTGTAAATAGACCAAGTCAAACTCAAAATGTTTTCTCCTAGGAGAAAAAATATTGCATAAAAATTTATTGTAGCAGATGACATTGAAAGCTTGCCATGAATGTGAAAAAGAGACTCAGAGGTGAACAGAATATTTAAAGTGTCTGGAATACTGCTGTGGCAAGAGAATGTTAATCTGATGTTGTCTGGGCAGGAGGCAGCCCTTGGAGCCGACACATTCCTTGGGGCCCTGCTGCAAACTGAGCTGCCAGCGCGGTGTTTACAGCGAGGTGCAGGGCCAGGATGGTCTGTACACATGAACTGTGCCTGCCTGCCACGCAGACAGCACACAGCAAATATGCTCTTCTAATTAAAAGCAAACTTAGTTTTGCATTTAACCTTGAAGGTAGCGAGCAGGTGGATCACACTGACGTTATTAGTAAGCACACAAACACAGGAAATGTTCTGTGTACACTGTGACAGTGTTTATATTTATCATGCTTATTTAAACTCCAAAATGTGACTGTAATTTTTTAGCAACTGAAATGTCAGCATTCGAAGCAGAAATATTTTAATGTGTTTACTCCAAAGTCATAAGGCTGTATATATTTTTTAAAAAACATTAACACACACGTGTGGACACAGTGTCCACTGTGTTTTAAAGACCACTATTACAAATGAGTACTGTATCTGTCATGAAAAGATGGTTTCATCCAAGTCTAGTTTGACAGATAGTAGTAGCTGAATTGATGTTGTTCTTGTATCATGGTTTCACAGAACATAACAGCATGTTATTTGTCTTTTTTTATTTTTTCTGTTCCCCAGATAGTGGTGGTACCAAAGGGGAAAGACTGAGTGCCAAATTAAAAGCTCTGCCTGGAACAAGTGAACCCTATGAAAGTAGCAGCACTAAAGAAATAGGCAAGTGGACATCTTATACTTTTTTTACTTTCATGGTCTTCAGAGAGAGGAGAAACAAGGAGAGAGAGAAAAAAAAGGTTATTGGATAATTGGGGAAACATTTTCCTCATGAAAATGAGGCTTTAACTTCAGTGTTCAGAGCTCACTATGAAGTAATTTTAAATATTAAGAAATGTGGCCCATGTTAATACTACTTCCAATATCTGCTGCATCCTTTAAGTCAGTTCTTGCAGTTGTGCAGTCCTAAGTTGTTCAATAAGACTGAATTTTCAGAGGGGTTTAAAAACCCAAATCCATGTGGAATGTGGTACTTCCTTAAAAGCCGTTCCTTAAACGAGTCATCAGTCTTGCTGCTTCTTGCACGTTTCCAAAGGTTTTTTTCTTACTGTAGTATAATAAGAGAAATTTATTTTTAAAAAAAAGTCTTCTATCAGTAGAACTCAGGAACTTTGCTCTTGTGCCCTGCCTCAGTTCCTGAATGCAGTGTTTTGTTCTCCTTCAGCATTCATATGCTCTCTCTGGTCTGCATTTCAAAGACACAGATGTCTAGTGCTAAATCCTAATCTTGTGATTGATTTTGTATGTTTAAAACAAGCTAAAGTTAAAGCTAAAATAGTTTGTAACTGTTTCACATGTATTTATTTAAACCCTAGATGCCTCCTACGCAGATCCACTTGGCCCACAACCAGAAAGACCAAAAACAGCAGCAAGAAAAAGAACAGAAGAAGATGACTTTGCTGATGAAGAACTAGGAGAGGATCTGCTTCCAGAATAGCATATGGGCCACTCATCATTTTTTTTAATCCTTGTAAAAGTTTTAGCTGAAAAACTTTTCATTCATGATGATTTTGTAGTGGATTTTTATAAACTATTTGTGAAATACTTTGAACATGTGGTACCTTATGTTAAAAACATGCATTTGTAATTGCAGTGTCTTCTGTGATTGATTAAAAAAAAATAATGGTGAGGTTATTTTACTGATGCATAAGATCTACACTACTCAAACACACTGCAAGCTGTATCAAATGTGTAAAGCTTTTGCTTTCAGAGGTAAATATGATGATAATATGAAACAGAGAAGCTTCTAAAATTCCATCTTTCAATGCAAAATACCTTGAAGCAATGCTCGTCAGGTTGAAAACCCCATATCCTTCATCCACAGCCAGAATTTATTTAAGGCCTGTGAACTTCTGAAAATGTTGGGTATGACTTTAGTCTTCCTTAAGGTCCCCATTCAGCAAATCACTTCACACTGATACCAAAGAAAGCATCTTAATTTTATTCTATGTTTAGATGAACTAGGACCATTTTGCAGTCTTCTGGCAATGTCCTTATTTTGTTGTTTTTTTTTTTATTTTGAGTGGTCAGAGTTGTCAGGATTTCAGCCTAGTTTGTTCAGAATTGCTAATTAGATTGTAGCTTTTGAGTCTTATGTTGGAGATTGTGGTACCGACCCACACGGTGGTAGTTTTCTACAGCCTAAGCTGAGTATGGGCAAAGAAGTTAGTTACAGAAATCACCATTTTGCTTATCAACTGAACAAGTTTGATCTGAAGTTACTGAGACATTAAATTCCTGTAGCAGGAATCACTTTGGGGAGATGAAAAATATTAGTCAGGTGGTCAGAATTTCCTAATAAATGCTTGCAAAACTAGTCCACTGAGATGGCTTGTTTTTGGAACCCTGGCATGAGTTTGGTTTAATAGTTAGACTTCGATTATTGCACTTTGAAGTGCAAGGATACAGCCTTCTAAAATTTTCAGTGCTCGTTCTCAGTGTTTGTGCTCAGACTGTTTCCCAACCAGTGACACTGGAGAGGTCTCTTTGTATCTTCATGAAATGTTTTTCCAGGTTTTAAAAACACTGCCCAGTTTCATAGGACCTCTGCAAGTGGTCAGAAGTGTCCTGTGGGCTTTATGGCACAGCTAATGAGCTGCTTTGTGTGTAGCATGCTTCCCATGGCACTGGAGCAGCGCTCCATCAGGGACTGCACCACTTGCGCCTAATGGTACGAGCAGAGTGCATTCAGTGCGGTTTATGGAACACCCCAAGGGACTCACAAAGAATAAAGACACGGTAAGCTCTGGGGCCTGATCCTTCTAAGGGGTGTGGAAAAGAGCATGAGAAGGAAGTGGATGGTAGCTGCCTTATTTCTTCAAGTCTTTCTGTTGCCTGCTCCTCAGTCCTGCTGTATCTCCTGATCTGGTCATAGAATGACATATTCCTGGATATCCTGGTAGTTCTTTCTGTCAGGCTTAGTCTTGGAAGACCTAGACGACCAGGATGCAGTGTGCCAGGCAGGAGGGAGCATTTTCAGCTACAGACTGTGGTGGCATGAGGTATCTGAGTTAATCACAGTAAAAGAAAATATTTGGGACCATGGCAGGGGGCATAGATAAACCTGTGAAACACTGCAGAAGGAAGGCAGGTGAGATACTGTCATGGTCTTTTAACACAAAGACATTTGAGTAGACTGCAGTGGGTTGACCCTGGCTGGATGCCTGGCACCCACTAAAGCCTCTCTTATCACTCCCTTCCGCAGCTGGGCATGGGAGAGAACATATAACAAAGGGTTCTTGGGTTGAGATAAGGACAGAGAGAGATCACTCACCAAATACCATCATAGGCAAAACAGGCTCAAATTAGCAATATTAATTGAATTTATTGCTAACAAAATCAGAGCAGGATAATGAGGAGTAAAATAAACCTTCAAAACACCTTCCCTCCAGCCCTCCCTTCTGCCCAGCTCTACTTCCTCCCACAGTGGCTCAGGGAGACAAGGAATGAGGGTCATGGTGAGTTCATCACCCGTGGCATCTCCCGCTGCTTAGGGAGAGGAGTCATTCCCCTGCTGCACCATGGGGTCCCTCCCACGGGATACAATTCTCCATGAACTCCAGTGCGGCTCCATCTCGTGAGCAACAGTCCCCCTGAAACTGCTGCAGTGTGGGTCACTCTTCACACGGGGTGCAGTCCTTCAAGGACAGGCTGCTCCAGCCGGGGCTCCTCTCCCCAGGGGCCTCCCACAGGGTCACAGCCTGCTCTCAGGCATCCACCTGCTCCAGTGTGGATCTCTGCATCCCTGTGGATCTCCATGGGCTGCAGGGGCACAGCTGCTTCACCACAGTCTGCACCAGGGGCTGCAGAGGAATCTCAGTTCTGGTGCCTGGAGCACCTCCTCCCTCTCCTTCTCCACTAACCTTGGGATCTGCAGGGCTGTCCCTCTCACATGTTCTCATCCTGCTCTTCTCTGGCTGCAATTACATCTGTGCCGTAACTTTTTTTTAAATTCTTCTTAAAGATGTTATCTCAGAGGCATTACCACCATTTCTAATCAACCCAGCCTTAATCAGCAGCACATCTGTCTTGGAGCTGCCTGGCATTGGTTCCACTGGACATGGGGGAAGCTTCTGGCAGCTTCTCACAGAAGCCACCCCTGTAGCCCCCCACTACCAAAGCTTGGCTATGCAAACCCAATACAGCATCTAATCAAACATTGCAACCACATAGACATGTCCATGATAAAGTGATATGAAGTACCAATACCTTGGGATACAGTTCACAACTTGGTCTGTAGCAACACTCCTGTAGACATCAGGGAGATTCTGATCAGCAGCAGTTTCTTGGTTTGGTTTTCCTAGACGCCAAACTGTACATTGTGTAGAATTCTGTGAATTACAAACAATTGCACTTTTGTTCCAGCCCTGCACAAACTCACAGGCACTTCTGGAACACGTTGTTTCCTACAGACTCTCAGGGACTTCTGGAACATGCTGTTTCCTATAGCATGAGGATCTGATTATATAATGCTCTGGGTTATGATGTATTTGCATGTTATTTCGCAAGCACAGTTGAGCCTGTTCGGAACTGACAGAAAGCCATGTGATCCAGCTCCAACACCGGAATAATGAGTCCTGCTGACAGTCAAAATGGTGTAGCCCAGGTTCATCAACTTCAAAACCATGTTCACTATGGCTGCATCTCTACTCCAACTGCAACATTGCCAGGGCAATCCCAGAGCAGAGGAGGGGATGTGTAACCAGCTGCTCTGTAAGACAAGTAGCACAGCAGTGCACAGTAGTACAGTTTTGGACCATGACAATTAATCTCCCAGACAATTGCCTTGTGTGATCCAAAGGTAAGCCTGGGCCAGGAACCATTCTTTGGAAGCGGCTTCAGTGCACCATCCTTCTTCTTTGGTGCAAGATATTCTGTGTGAGGGAACAAGACTCAAGAACTGGACTCAAGGCTGGAGGGTGATCCCTGATGGAGATTAATACAACTGGAATCTGTAGAGAAAGACGCTGCATGCATGTCCGAAGTGCTGTGTCACCAAGCTGCTGGGAGGTGAACGCACCTGCAAGATTCAGGCAGCGCAGGTCTCCGAGGAAGTGTGGCCAGGCCAGTGGAGTGCTTGTCTAAAACAATTACCTGGGTTATATGGGATTATTGTGCTATGTGATGTCCCTGACCCTGTCCTTGGCTGGCATTTAGCTCAGGTGAGGTGAGTTGTGTTCCCTGCTGCATGTAGGATGCCCTTGGTCCTGCAGTAGGTCTTAGAAACCACAGAAGTGGAAACACTGAATGAGCTAAATAATTCTATTTTCATCCAAGAAATTCAAGCAGAAACTTTTTGTCAGGCTTGGTTGCACAAAACAGACTCCGTCTCCAGAAACCACACAGAGCAGGTATGTGCTTCCAGCATCATTTAAACCCCTATCTTGTGTTTATCATTCTGAAATTAGTAGACCAATCATTTAAGATTTCTGCTATTTTTAATTTTTTATGTTCGAAGAGCAGCAGTATTAAACCTAGGAAAATGCTAATCCCCTCAAGAAACTGACTAATGAGGTACTTTAGCTTCTATTGTCATGAAAAGATGTATTATACAATATTAAACAATCCTCAGTTGACCTCAGACTTGAAATCTTCCTCAGGATGTGCTGGATTTAGTTACATACCAAGTTACCTTTCTCCTTACATGTATGAAAAACATCTCTTTGTACAGTGGCCAAATATAAATGACTACTTGAGTAGTGTTTTATTTATTTCTGAACAAGCCTAGCTCTACAGCATCAAAGCATTCTTAATCATGTATTTCATGGTTTTCTCTGAACATCCTTCACTACAGATTCCAGGACTCACTACTTTTAAAACAAAGCTATTCTAGAGTAAAATAGGAATTGAAAACTGTACAAAGATATAGTGCATAGGATCACAGAATGGTTTGGGTTGGAAGAGACATTAAAGAAAATCTAGTTCCACCCCCCCATTGTGGGCAGGGACACCTTCCACTAGACCAGGTTGCTTCAAGCCCCATCCAATCTGGTCTTGAACACTTCCAGGGATGGGGCATCCAAAATCTCCCTGGGCAACCCCAACTCTCTCACCTGTCTTCACTGGAGAGGTGCTCCAGCCCTCTGATCGTCTTCGTGGCCTTCTCTGGACCTTCTCTAACAGCTCCATGTCCTCCCTGTGCTGGGCCCCCAGAGCTGGATGCAGCACTGCAGGTGGGGTCTCACCAGAGCAGAGAAGAGGGGCAGAATCCCCTCCCTGGCCCTGCTGCCCATGCTGCTTTGGATGCAGCCCAGGATACGTTTGGCTTTCTGGGCTGTGAGTACACATGGCTGGGTCATGTTATGCTTATTTCAACCAACATCACCAAGACTTTCTCCTCAGGGTTGCTCTCAATCCGTTCTCTACAAGCCTGTGCTTGGAATTGCCAATATATAGTTTTATGATAAAGGGCTGTTTCTCTTGGTTCCTTTGCAAGTGTAGTATGAGATAGTAAGAAATTAATCTAATTTGCTATGCTTTGATTATTCTTGATGCCAAGGACACGGATGCTCAACTTTTTGGTAAAAAGGTTAAAAATAACCTTTTTGCTCCTCAGTTTCCACCTTTGCAAAACGAAGTCCTTTGAAGATTCTCCACTTCTCAAGAATTCACTTTTGCAAAGTTAAATTGCCTAACAACTGTAAAATATGCTGAGATCCTGCTGTAGAAGATGCCATGCCATGGAAGCTGCAAAGTGGTGTTACAAAGCTACACAACTGCAGGGAAGATGAGCAGAAGAGTTTGGGTGACAGGTTATCTGCAAACAGGATGTGAGGGAGAAGGACATCTTCAGGGAGTAATTTAATTCTCTCTCTGAAGATTTATACCTGCTGGAGATGCCAGCTGAATGTTTGTTCCAGCCAACAACAGGAGTTGTTCAACTTGAAGATCTCTATGATGATTTTTAAAATGTTTTTCACATCATTATTTCAGCTAGAGATAGGATCTCATTAATGCTGTAGGAGGATGGGAATAAGCATTTGGAGTATGCCAGTGTAGGGCAATTCTGCCACTGTTGTGACAAGCACGTTACTGTGGTACCATTCCTAATGCTTGTCACAATAATGTCATTTATTTGTGTGTGAACCATAGTATCTGAAACCAGCTGTCGTGCCAGAGCAGCTATGGAAGACAACAATCCCAACCAGAAAATGTCCTGACAATGCTGCTCATTGGGGATTAATGTGTCTAGGAAGGGCTACATTCGTACATTTACTGTCAGGGTTTCACCATCATTAAAATGGTTCTGGAAAAGTTTTCCAAATTATTATAATGGTCTGATAATAACGTAATTGAAAAGGATTTTTTTCTCCTTTATGATGCATTTTCTCCTTTATGATGCATTTTTCTCCAGCTGTTGGTAACAATGTAAGGTTGAAGACACAAACCTGGTGTGTTTTTTGTTAAACACCTTTGTGTTTAACATCGCATGAAATGCTCTCTGGTGGAATCAGGTGCAGAAAATGTTTCTTCTTATTTATATGAACTCACTAAAAATGTCTGCCTTATTCTTGCACAGCTTAGTTTTCTTTTGCACATCCTGACCTTCTCATAGCAGGGATTTGTGGAACTGAACTTATTTGCTGACACTGATCACTGTGGTGGTAATCTCAGGAGAGAGGTAGATGCCACTCCCAAATATAAATATTGAATGACAATCCCCAAAAAGAACATTTAGAATATGATGTAAAAGTGAAAGACATACTTCTGAATTCGTTGATTGAAATATCATACATTACATCAAAATCAGGACAAATTACATATTACTAAATATTTTTTCAATATTTCATTTGCATAGATGTTTTAGATCCCCCTCAAATTCTAAGAAAATTATACATTAATACCAATGACAATTCTACTGGTTAGTATTTCTTAAAGTCATGGAAGAACCTAAGTTGCCAAAGTGTATTAGTGAATATTTTATGACTCAGATGTCTCTAGCATAGACTATGCCACGAGAACTCACATAGCACTTAGTTCCTGTGCAATGGAATCTCATTTGCTGCCCTTCTGTGGTTCTTATTATTTGAATCTATGTGATTTTTCATAAGTCGATACAATGCAACTAACATACAGAATTAGAATATTGCCTAGATAAGACACAAAGCCTTAAATGTAATGGCAATTTAATGCCTGTGCCATTGTTTTCTCTTCATCTGCTCTGATTCTTTGAGGCAGACTTCTCCCAGAAATGTCGATGCATATAAAGTGCATAAAACTCATATTTTGCAAAGCCAAGTGTGCCATCCTCATGCTACTCAGAATCAGAAATTTCTCAAGATACTGGTTTGTCTTAGGAAGACTAATGTAAAAAGATCTATAGTGATAAATATTTGCCGTGTTGCCACATACACCACTCAAAGGTGGTGAAGTAACACGAGGCCAGGTGCATGGTCGGGGTTAGACTGGACTGGGCTAAATGGACACATGCCTTGTCCCAGCCTGTCACCTGAGGATATGACTGCAAAGGGGAGTTATAATTCAGTTTAAAACCATCCTTCCTGAGAGCTGAAATCTGATTCAAATCCCACACAGTTGTGTGCACAGGATACTGCTAGTAAGTGATACAGACCTGTGATGCATATGGCACCCAAATCACTAAAAATCATAGTTAGACTTAACTCTATGACTTTTCAGAAACTACAAATCAAGTCACTTCATCACATTATGAATGCCAGACCATTCTGCTTCAATTCCAGCCTGTTTGGTGAAGTTGATGTCTTGTATTTCCATGGTACCAAGCTGGGGTTTCTCAGTCGCATGATTTATGATCCCATTTTCCCTTATTCCTAATTAGTATTTTCATATTTAACTATCCTTATCCCAAATGCCTCAAGAGATGTGCAGGACTTAATCAGAGCACATGAAATATTTGATTCAAGGGATGAATTCTAAAGTCTGTTTTTAATGCACACCATTTCAGTGGACCACATCTTTTATGACCCAGAGTATTATAGATGCTTATTTTTGTGGGTTGTGCCAGAGACCATGAAACATACCACGTGCTTTTAAAAGATACAGAATACAGATAGAGAATAGATGGAGAAGCCAATAGAGGTGAGACTCACCTCAACCTCCTTTAGGTACATACGATGCAAGTTTCTCGTCTTCTGAAGCGGCTTCTCTTGCAGTCAGCAGAGTGACCCTGCCGTGGGTGCCTGCCCCAGGCCGCCTCGGCCGGAGGAGCGGGCGGATCAACCTCCAAGCGGCCTCACGGTCGCCAGCCCGTCTTCAAGCTGGACATCAACAGCCTCGGTGCCTGCTGGAAAAATGACACAGCTGGGAGGGAGAAACATACCAGAGATGCTGCCTGGAGTCAGGCAAGTCGGAAATACCAAACCCCTACGAGGGACAGTGCCAATTGCCCTAAAGTGACTGGGAGAGCCCGGGCTAGAGCAGTCCCTTCCCCAGCTGTAAATCCCCACGTTTTTTCACATCAGCCTTGACACTTTGGCTCCGACTGGGCCAAATCCCCCTGGCTCTGCCTCAGTCTCGAGCCGTGGCCCAGAGGGTGCCACTGGATGCCGAATGTCCCGGTGGGGTTGGGGACAGCCCGGCTCCTGCCGGTGCCGCCGGTTCGGTGGGAGGGAGCACGGGCCCCTGACGGCACCCCCGGGCTTGCGGTGAGCACTGGGCCGTTGGCTCGGGGAGCGGCCGCGGCGGGGCCCCGGGGCGGGACGGGGGCTGCGGGGCCGCGACCCGCCCGTNGCGCCCAAGCAGCGGCCGGCGCGGACCCGGAGCTGCGGCGAGCGGCCCGAGGAGCTGCTGGAGCAGCTGTACGGGCGGCTGGCGGCGGGGATGCTCAGCGCCTTCCACCACACCCTGCAGCCCGAGCCGCCGGGCCGCCAGCACAACGCCAGCTGCCCCGCCGGGGCACGGCCGCCGGCAGACAAGAGGGTCCGGCTCCCCGTCAACCTGCGCAGCGCATCGCCCTGGGCATACAGGTGACTCCGGGTGCCGGGAAAAGGGGGGTGCGGCCGCCTCAGGGGGTCCCGGCGGGCTGAAGGGAGCCGAGGCGGTGTCCCCGTGTGGGACCGGCAGCGCCGGGCTCCACCGGCTTTCCCGCGCCGTGTCCGGGGCGGCTCGGGAGGCGAGGGGTGGCCGCGGCACCGGGCAGCAGTCTGCAGGAAAGGTGCTAAAGCACACGTCTAAGTAGGCGATATAAGGTAATTGTGTAAAAACAGCTTGTGTGAGGAATATGTCTAATGGGCAAAAAGAGAAATGAATGAGGTGGAGCAAGCCGTGAGATGGAGCTCACACCCACATCCACACCCACCCGGGAGCACAGACCACCCTCAAAAAGTCACTCGGGCAAATTGTCATATGTGACAATCAGAGGACCCTCAGCAAAGGACCACCACCAAAGAAGCACCTCCTGACTCTGCAGCAGCCACAGAGGGGCTCAGATGCTTTCCCCAAAATGTGACTCCAGACACTCCGCTGTTTCTAAAATACATCAGGGTGCAGTCTGTGTTCAGGTCACCTACCAACAGAGCTGTACCTTCACCTACCAAACACGCCCAAGGGTTTGATGTCCCGTTTGCTGTAGGAGTGTAGGCAAGGAATGAGTACAGCAATATTCTACACCTGTGTTTTCAACCTGTGCTTTGCAAACCTCCTTCCCCTCAGGTGGAACAGGGGCTGACAGGCTATTTTTAAGGGGGCATAAAAACAACTAAGTAAATTTGTTGTGAGGCTGGTTAATACATAAAACAAGGGCCTGCACTTCTATAGGAAGCTCTGGAAAAGCTTGGAAACCACTGATCTAATACACTAAACTCAGTGTGTGAGCACATTCTCAGAAGACTATGAAGCCTTCTGGGGGTTTGAATAAGACTGAGTTCTGTTTACAGCTTTCTGTAAAGGACTGCAGACAACAGGAAGCTAAAACGTGCAAACTTAAAAGGAACTGACTTTCTTGCTACTTTTTATACATTATCCTTGGTATACACTTTGATGCAGTTCCTGTGCATTCAGCAAACAGTTATCTCCTTGTTAGTGCTCTCCAATAAACATTTATTTTATGGCATGGGTTTTGCCCGCTTTTAGTGTAAGAAGTAATCCTACTGAGAGAAAGATGGTTTATTTGCTCAGTAAGCCTTTCATAAGCAAAGTATTTTTAGCAATACATTTTCTCTAAGCAGACTGAGGATTTTTAAGTTACCTAAGAGTGCACAAAGTAAACACCATGAATGAAACACCTACCATTGGGTTCAGGTATTTTTTACAGTGGTTTTGCAAAATACTAGTGCTATCAGAAAATTGTTCCTCTGGTTTGAAAACAGTGCCTTCCATCCTTACATCTCGTTGGGCAGGTATTTATTTTCAGTTGGAGCTCTGTATAGGCTTACTTCTTAACAGAGAACCAGCTGCTTTTCAGGGCCTGGCTTACAAAAGGTTTATTAAGAACCTGTAAATCCACTGTACTTTTCATCAAAATGTTTTCAAGACAGACCACTAACCATTCACATACAAGTAACTTGATGACATCTCCAAGCTAGGAATTTTAAAAGATAGTGGAAAAAACGTATTACACCATTAAAAGCAAAACCTAAAATTATATTGAGAGGAAAAAATGTTTCTGTAGTGTAAAGAGGCCTGAGTACACTGTCTAGTTAACAGATCTCATTTACAGCTTTTTTTGTGACTGCATTTTTACTGTATCATTAATGTGCAATGAGACAGCACCAGATATCTCAAGAGGTGTAATTAAAATGTAAAATATGATTGCTAACAAGCATTAGCTATTACCACCTGCTATCTCATGGATTTTGAAGCCAGATGTGAAAATTTGTTTGGTTCAGTGGTCTTCGACAGGGTACCCTGGAAGCTCCTCAATCCTATTAGATCTACTCTATATCTTTGAGAAGAACACACAGCTCTCCATTAAAGACTGCAAGTAATGTCCCATTATGCTTTGTCAATGGTTGACCAATTTCACTAATACAATCCCAACAATTTCTTCTCCACGGGTGGAGTGTTAATCTGAAAAGCTGCACACGGCTCTCCTCCGTATTACAGCACTTTCTTGACAATCCTACTTGCATTTAATCTTTTTCCCTCTTAAATTGCTCCCCTTCACAGATTCATTGCTGTCTCCTGAACTGCCTTCTGGATCACCAAAGTTGTTCTAGTGGTGAATGCTCATAAATAAATTCACTGTTGGCAGACCCCTCTTGCATGCCCTGATAGGACACTGCTCAAAGGCTGAATTTGACAACTTGAAATTTGCATCAAGATGCCCGTCCCATTCCAGCGTCTCACAGACATCCTGCTCTCTGACTTCTTTTCTGCACCTAAAGACTTACAGTGCAATTCATTTCTGCTCTGTGCATAAAGGCTCTTTTTCCTTTTTGACCTGCATTTTAATGCCTGAGATACCTTATGCTGTTTCTCTGTCTTCACTGGTGTTGCAGCAGTTCTCATTGTTACCATCTGCAGATTTCATTAACATACTGTTTATACTCCTTATTCCAGGTCATTAATAATAAAGATATTAAGTCTGGCTCTACTTACCTTCCCCTGAATATCTCCCCAGGCACCTGCTCCCAGCTGTTTAATGCTGCTGCTTGTAATTCTTCTGTTCACATGACTGTTCACTTCAAGTCAACTGGAATTTTTTCCTACCAGCATTTATGAGAAAGGATCAAATATATTACTCAGAGAACTGTGTGTAATGTTGACCCTACTGCATCACCTGTATCCCAAGCCTGTTCTGTTTCAGTGTGGAAGAATTAGGTTTGACTGGCTCAAAGCTCAGATAATCGTTGTGTGGCTTCTTTGCTTGTCTTTGTTCTGTGCTTACTGTTTATTTTCCCTTACTTGGTCTTTTAATTTGGTTATACAAAAATCAAGACTTACATCACTTTTGGCTTGCTACAACCCAGAGATACAGGAGTAGTACCTGGATTGCATCACAGATCCATCTGGTCCCCGACCCTACTGCTAGCAGCAACCAACAGGTGGTATTTAAGGCAAAAGTTAGGGGAAAAATACTAGTTTGTGTGTCTGATACTGAAATTCCATCCTGACGGCCACAGGAGATCCATATATAACTCAGGACACAGAGTTTAATCATGCAGATCACTCTTCGCTCTGCAGAGCTATAAAGAGACAGCAGAGATCCCTGAAGTCAGTTGAGCACACTGGATTTGCTCAGCACTTCAGGAAGATGGGCTACAAATTACCCAGCTTTTTTTAAAAATAGAGCCAGCAGCAGAAGTTCTGCCATGAAATCGTCCTTCCATGAAGTCATCAGGCTGACTGTGTGCCAGCTTGTGACACCTATCCAGGGGTTGCTTGTCCTTTTAGCAGTATTACATGGACAATCAATGAAATCCAGAAAGCCTGCTTGTACAAGGAGGTTCTGGCAAGGGCCACTTGGCTGCTGCTATGGTTCAGAGCTGCTTAGCAAGAATTAATGATATGGGTGGACCTGCAGATGCTGCTGAGAGCACAGGATGGGTGCCTTGTTAACATTTACAGAAGCCACAATCATGGTGATCATTAGCAGTGCAAGCACAGCTCCAGAGATGCACAGATAAGTTGCTCATGGACAAGAGCCATTATAAAAAGGATTAATTTTAAATGTCTGCCTAAACATTTGTGTGGTTTGATCATGAAGCTCAGAGCAACACTTAAAAAATCTGATCCCGCTGAAGTCAGCAGCACTTTTACAGGTAGTGCTGATTTGTGATTCCATTCATGGTGCTGCAGAGCACAGATGACATTCATTAACCAGCTGTATAGATCAGCTCTATTTCTATTTTCTGATGTCTTAAGGCTATAATAACAATCATAGCTAGTTTGCAAACACACTTCTGCATGAGTTTAGCAAAATTTCTTTATGTGTATTCAAGAAGTCATTCATGTTTCTGAATTTCCAAATCCTGTGCCTTTGTTTCTGCCTCTGGGGCCTAATCTTGCATCTACTAAGGGTTAATTTACAGAGATTTAACTTTAATTGTCAGTGTTGCTCTGATGATGTTAGCCAAATTAGCCAGTCCCTCTCAAACATTGTCCAGCTTGTTTTTTCTGTTTTTCAAAAATCAGTTTCAGTTTATAAGCATCCTTGGTTTAGTGCTCATTTACATAAAATCTTAATAAAAGCAATAAAGGCAAGTAATTTTTTCACTGGTAAAAGCCAAGCTTGTCTGCAACGTGTTTGAACAAAGTCATACAGGAGGGCTTTCCTTAAAATAATACTCCAGTGATTTTCTAGAAGCTTATCCAAGACATTTTCCAGGATTTAACGTTACCACGTGGCACGGTGTGCATGTCCCAAAGATGCTGCCTAGAGAAAGAATACAAGGGGATGCAGAGATGCCATCCTTTTTAGTTGAGCATGTTAGTACAGCTCCAGAAAATCAGTTAGCACTGGGCTATTTTTGTGCAAGCACTGTGCTACCTATAGTACTAACACCTATGTTGCTGCCTGTATATAAAATAAACTAAGCATAATGTGAACAAAAGAACACCTGCTATAGGGAAATAAATGTCTTGGCAAGGGGGAAAAAAAGCTGTTAGCTCTTAATCCTGTAAGTATTTCAGAGTGCGAAGGAAGGGGATGATGATCTGCTTATTGGACTTCCGATAACATCCAGCTGTTAGCCCAGTGCTAACAGTGATTTTCTGGAGCTGCCTATCCCAGCACAGCATCTGACCCCGTGGAATCAGAAGCTTGGAAATTATGAAGTGACAATATTATTAAAAATACTACATATAAAAGTAGCAGTACAGGAGAAGGCAGATTAAGTCTCTGCAAGAGTTTTACTTCTGACAGAGTTTTCTCTTGAGTTTCCAGGCTCCAGTAAATGGCAGGAAGTTTGTTTTTCGCTGGGAGCTCTCAAAGCACTCGTAGGGTCATAAGGAAAAGCAGCCGAGTCACACTTCATTAGCAGTTCCAGTTCAGCACAAACCTGCTTCTTGTTCCAGCAGATGGGAATAGAGCAGGCCAGCACAGCTCACTGCTCCTGTCACTTGGGAACCAGGAGCACTGGCAAGGCAGACTTAGCCTTACACGGTGGTGACCGGAGTTCACAGGACAAGGGCAATTGCCATGAAAGTGTCTGGGCCATCTGGTTTGTAGCAGGGGCCACAGCAAATGACACAAGGCTGCAGGGGACACTTGAGTACCAGTGGAAAGTTGCACTTCTCTGGTTTTCCACCACTCCTCCCAGACCCATCCATCTCTTGGGTGTGTTTTTCACCACATGTAGGAAAGACGGAGTGGGAACTTGGAGCATGCGTTTTTACCTGGTTGGTTAACCTGATCAAACACGTTTACCCTCTTCCAGGAGAAGATGTTAAAACATGGCTTGTAGTGGTCGGAGTAACAGAGAGGAATCAAACTACAGCAGCTGAGGCAGTGGCCATTCTCTGCACAGTGTGATTATGCTCAATTCATGCGAACAGAAGGAAGCAGGTCCAGCTGCATTTATCCAGATAAATGGTGGATGTTACTCTTGATGGTTAGTGGTTCAGACCCAAGTAGGTCTGGGTTGCCTAGAAAGACACAAATGAGGCTTCATTTATATGGCTTTCCTGAACAGGTTTGAGCTGAAGATGCAGAACCTTGTATATGGCTCCAAATTTTAGTGACATTTGAGTTAAGGTATTAATTTCAGGAGGCATTACTTAGAGGCTTCAGTCTTGAAGTTCTGGTCTGGATGCAAAACCATGTCTATATTTTGAATCCACCATTAAGTCTGGATTCTCTCTGATTCTTTCCAGTCTTCACATGATGTATTGACATTGAACTCAGTAATATAAGAGATTGTTTCCTTTGGAAAGTAGAAAACCATGCCACAACCACACCATCTTTCAAAAAACCCACCCCATTAATACCTGACTTTTTCCACATGGGAATTTGGAGGAGAGACATGGTTGTAGACCATGATTCCAGTGACAGTATTCTCCTGTTATGAGTGAAACCTCTCATGTTTGCATGCAGAAGCATGTTCATGCTTTCCAGTAACATCATAAACCAGGTGCTAGAGATAATACAGTAGAGGAAATACCAATGACTTGACACATGGTGTGTTTAACAATCCACCACTGAAATTACTCACGCTTGAGCTTGAAATGGGAATGTATCAGGGTAGAAAGGCCTGCATTCCCCTTTCTTCCCTTCTGTTGGCTACCAGACATTTTATTTCACACTGGTGTGAGATCCTGTAACATGAAGGTATTTCCTGGGGAAAGTAAGAGAGTATAAATGGGACAGAGGAGCATTGCAAAAAATATCTGCAACATCACAGATTTCTGGCTATGAGAGACCTGGTCAGATTTTTTTTGTGAGGAAAACAAATTCTTTGAATTTTTATATATATATATATATGTATAAAATATATATAATGGTCATTATATATATATTAAAAAGTCTCTTTTCCTTGATGACAGGATAATCAAGTTCATGTTTGGCAAAAGCTATGATTCCAGATTTGCTTTAACCAGATAAACTGGTGATGCTTCTGAAAAGGGCAGCTCCCTTCTGTCTCTGCCTACAGCTGTTTGTTCTCTCTGGCTTGTTGGTGTAGACCTCTGTGTACATGTGTGGCAAGACAGCTGACAGACCAAACCCCAGTTTTTGATGGAGCTACTCCTCAGCTGAATGAATTCCTGGATCAGTCCTGTGTCTAGAAAAACATCAGTGTCAACCCAGGGGTGGGCGTGAGAGGGAGAGCCAGGCTGCCTGTTCTCACAAGAACAGATTTTGTTGACTAGCAGCGACTGCAGTCACAGCTTGAGGCAGACTTATGCTGTCTCTTCCAAACCTGAAACGCCTTCTCATCTCAGAGACGGCCTGAAGAGATAAAAGGTGAACACGTGGATAACCAAGGAAGTGCTGCCAACCCTGGGAAACATAATTTAGAAATCGCTTTAAATCTATTAAGATTTAAGATCACTTTAAGATCTATTAAGAGCTCCCACCTGGAGGACTGCATTCAACACAAGAAGGACATGGACCGATTAGAATGAGTCCAGAGCAGGCCATGAAGATGCTCAAAGGAATGGAGCATCTCTCCTATGAAGACAGGCTGAGCCTTGCAGCGTCTAAAGGAGGCCTACAAGAGAGCTGGAGAAGGACTCATCACATGGGCACGGAGTGATAGGATGGGGAATAATGGCTTTAAACTGGAAGAGGGCAGATACTGGGAAGTATTAGGAAGTGAGGGTGGTGAGACACTGGCACAGGTTGCCCAGAGAAGCTGTGGATGCCCCATCCCAGGAAGCTGCAGTTCATCTCAGTGTGGGCATGAAAATGTTCCTATTCTTTGGTTAGAGGAAGATACAGTAGACATGAATTAGAAAAAGCAATACAGAGTTCTGCTTTCAAGGGGAAGGTGCCTTTATGACCCCAAGTATACTAGGAAGCAAAACCTATTGCAGAAATAATAGTACAATCCAATTCTATTTAAATTACTAAATTTTAAAACATCGTGTCATGGCTTTAACAATAATGTTAATAATGTTAATAATCCTCATTAACATTAACATTAACATGTTAATGAGGATTTGTACCAGTTTTGCAAGAACTCAAGGCAGATAAAAAGTTTAGAAATGCCCAAATGTCCTTTCTAAGGCTCTGTTTACCCATTCAGTCCAAAATGCAAAACTCATTCTGTTTAAACCCTTGAATCTCACAATTCAAAAAGCCAGACACTTCATACTTCCATGTGCACTGTAGGACCTAATCAGTTCTGTGAGCTGTTCATGTTTTCTTCTTTACACTTTAAAAATTAGAAGCCAGACAGCAACAGCTACAGCTATTTTTTCTGGCAAAGACAACAAAAACATGATATAATAATTATATATAAGATTATATAGTTGCAGATGAATATCCCTGTTTTTAGAGGTACTAATGAATCTTTATTTGCTGCTCCCCAGAATTTCCTATGATCCCACGAGATACCCTAAATACATTCCTGAAGCCTACTGCCTGTGCAAAGGCTGCCTGATGGGGATCTTTGGCGAGGAGAGCTTCCACTTCCGCAGCACCCCAGTGTACATGCCCACGGTCATCCTGCGCCGCACACCCGCCTGTGCCGGGGGCCGCTACGTCTACACCGAGGATTACATCACCATCCCTGTGGGCTGCACCTGCGTACCTGAGCAGGAAAAGGAGGCAGAGAGCGTAAATTCCAGCATAGATAAGCAAGAGGTGAAGTTGCTGGTGAGCCAGAACAAGCCCTCATCAGAATGAAGAATGTATTAGGAGTCGTGTTTCAGTATTGGCCTCACATCATCATCTCACCACCTCAGGAAACTGTACCGCAGCAGCAAACACACTCACTTGCCCTCTTTTTCTGCTTACAGTTATTTCAGATATAAGATGGAAAGTCCAGTCACTCTCATCATTACAGATGGCAATTAATTCCACTTCTTTAGTTCATGTAAACTTGTTTAGTTCATTACTGCAAACTCCAAAATAGCCTTCTTTTTCCCCTTAGAGCAGAACATTTTATCTTTGCTTATTCACAGTAAATTTTAGAAGATGTTGCAACTGTAAGACATGGTAGCTATTACTATAGCAGGCTACTGGTTGTAGATATTTTTAAGGAATCTCTTATACTCTACTTTTAAGTACCGTTATATAAAAAAACACATAGCTGCCGTGCATGTGACAAATCAGCAGCTAAAAGGATAATTTCTCAGGCTGGGAGAGCCTCCCTCTATACTGCATAAACTCCAAGCTTTACCTCTGAGCCGTTACCTCTTTTGCTAATTTATATACTACAGCAAGGAAACCTTTGCTGAGTTAGTCATTCATGAAGCAATATTCTATTTGCTTGCTATTTTTAAACTTGCCAAATTGCTAAGGGTACAAAGGTGTTGAGAAAAAACCATGCTAGAATATTGTAAAAATGCAGCGGACTTTCTTGACATGGACTAAGTCTAATTATACAGAAAATATCAATTAGAAAAAACACAGTTTGGGTCCCAAGAATTCTGTGTTTTATTTCATCCATCACTGACTGCTTAACTTTCTTGTGATGAAACTGTGTTCCATGCAGCTGAAAGGCCAAAACCTTTTTCATTTTAAAAGAGGAGATTCCCCATTAAAAAGTAAGTACCAAGGATAGGCTTTACCTCAGGTATGCTGCAGGTGAGTAAGCAGACTAGGTCTTAACTTCCAGATGCTACAAGAGGTCATAGAGTTGAGTCCCAGCCAATCTAAACTTGTTAAATCCAACCGATTTTTACAATTACTGTTACTCATTTCTCCTTATGCTACACATAACAGATGATCACCTGCAAAAGCTGCTGGTCTGCAGACATGCAGCCTTCCATCTGTGCAGCCTACTGCTGATGGAACTTGATGGCAGGCACTCACCAGAAACCCTGGATACACAAAAACTTGCATTTCCAGAACAAGAGACTGAAGCTGACTCAGCCTAGACAATGAGAATCAGGAATGACCAGGCATGCCTTGCACAAACATAATTCCTCAAAGGGCCACACTCGCCAAAATGGATAAACATCTGAAGGCATAGCAGAGAATCTCTTACAGCTGAAGGATCATGACTGCAATATCTTTACAGAATAAACATCATATGCAGCAATGTATCTGCTACATCATGAATCTCAAAATTGGCCTTAATTCATAGCAGAGAAAGCCCCTACACTACACAAACACACTCTTCTTTGGAGTGTTGCTGGATGAAGAATGGAAAGACTGTGAGCTAATCACAACTAACAAGTTAAAGAGAGAATGAAAGTCATACTACAACTCCGTGTCTTGGTGCATAATTATTGACCTTGCTCTCTCTGCCTCAGTCTAGCATAACAGTATTTTTACACTGCAATCTGTGTAACTTCTTACAAAGCCTAAAATAACTTTAAGAACTCCAGAAATGAATAAAAGATTCCCATCACAATGTCACAGTTTGTAGCTGTGGTTTTTGTGCAGATGCTTTTCCTCAATTCTCCTTCTCTTTAGATCTGTGTTTCCTTGGATTGTGATGCTTCCACCTCAAGGGGATCCTCAAAGGTGAGTTCAAGGATGGTCATAAAATGTTTATACTACTCAGAGAACAGCTAATTGCCTGGCTCTTGCCAGCAATTATAGGTAGTTACCTGTTCTCCAGAGAATGTAAATACTTGCAGAAGTTACAACCTCTTTTCCTTCCTCCTAATGTGGAGGAACTTCTCACCCTCAGAGCAGAGGGAAGTGGTAGTCAGAAGGGCTCAAAAGGGAGGCTGACCCACTAAATTGGAGAAACATTACACTAGGTGATGTTTCAGTAGCTCGATGCCTTACAACCGTAAGGCATTTCACCATTGTGAAATCCCCACCATTGTGGGGTTTATTTCCACATGTACACTTAAGGCAACATGAAGTTGAGCCTTCAGACCCCACGGCATAGAAAGCAGTCTTCACCCTAAAAGGCAGTAAAATGAACCCAAACAACAGCAGCAAAATGTCCAACCATGCAGCACTGAACATTTAGTAAATACTCAGAGGGGCTACCAGCTAAGTCTGGCCAAACACTGCCCTCCAGCAGGACTCACTTGTCTGCCCATACACTTTTGTTACACAAATTTGTCTGCAACAAATCAGTTATTAGAGCATATGGATATATATGCATGATGTGGAGAAAAAAAAAATCTCACTTTTTGTTGCTACTCTCTTCCCCTGTACTGCAGGCATTAATTATAGTCATTTTGAGGTTCTCAAGTAACTAGAGCATCTTCAGGGAATTCCTGGGAGGTGCAAGAGTGCAAGCTAAGATCAGTTAAATGGAACATAATCAGTTTCTCCAACCCATAAAAGAAGATGCTTTAGCTTAAAGCTTCAGATATTGGATGACTGAAAGTACTAGAGAACTGCAAAACCTCCATGGATCAATAGAGCAGGTGTGTCGGCAACCTCCTTCTCGTCACACTGCAACAAGTGCAGAAAGCTTCCCATGGTTCAGGCATCTTTTTGTATCTTGTTCAGAAGCCCATTTTCCCTTTTTAATGCTCCTTTTCCTCTGTGACAGACTTTTTAGCTGAGCCAGTTTGCTTCCCGATCCAGCTTTCCAGTTAGGCGTCTCTTAAAAGCCGTTTATGTTTTAGCACAAGCAACTGTTTGATATTTTGTTAGTGAACAACTGTTCATTAATACTTAACATCAAGAGCTATTAGCTACACAAACACTTGCTAGCCTTCAAAATATCCTTCCATATATCCTTTCTCTCCACATTACTCAAGTGAGAAAGGCTGAGTGTTAAATGTAGTTTACATTTGTTTGGAATTGGTTTTTTTTTAACAAGGTCATCACATCATGGATTTATATCAGTTTCACTTCAAATGTGGTGTGACATTTTCCAGCTTCCAGCCCTCTGGTTATAGCTGCCGCAGCCTTGCCTTTAATTTGCTTGGGGGAGGGAGTGTTCATTGGAGTTGCCTCAAGGTTTCACAAACTGTTGACAGAAGGCAGACATGAAATGCCTCACTGAACCAACTCCAGGCCCAATAAATGCAAACAATTCTAAACTAGAACTATCTGGCAGCTGCAGCTGATTTGAGAAAATTTTTTGTTGTGCCCGGAAAATCTTCTCCTTCAACAAGGTTGTCCCTGGAATACATTAGGAGCCACAAAACACAGAACAATATCCTCGGTAAAGAGATTATTTTCTTGTCTGTAGTATCGCTTAAGGTCGGTTGGAAAATTCCTATCATTCAGGAAGGCTGAGGAAAGCCTGAAATGCTAGTTTGGGTTTACTTGCCAGTCATCACCTGAAGGTGTCTGTCTGAATAGGTGAAGATCTACAGCTTCAAGTAAACATGGAATTGCATGGGGGAACATGAACACGAAAGCAGCAGGAGGGAAAAGGAAAAAGGCTGTGATGTGCTCAGAAAGAATAAACACCCATTAACCTTGCTGGGATTAGGGAACAGCCATAACTACCTGGACTAGGGTAAAGAGGCTGTAGAACATATGACTGTGCAGTCATAAATGCCACTGGAAAAGTAGCATGGTGCTAACACTTCACCACAGTCTGTTCCAACAGAAAGTCCACGCATGAGACATCCCCAGTAAAGTCAATCATTACCTAACACTGGTATTTTTATTCATAATCCTGTTACAGAAGAAAAGAGGGATTTTGGTGTCACATAATATTTCTTAAAGTTACCGCACTGGCACAAAACACAAATTCACTATGAATTTTTGTGACTTGTACCCTTCTCAGAAACAGCTACTTCCTTGGAATCAAGTACGACAAAAATAGTTTACCTCCCATCACTGATGAAGGCTGTAAATGCCCCTAGTCAAGCTCTGCTTGGGCAGCTGCCTGCACTCCCCAGGCTTTTAAGAAGGAAGCTGGTGGACTAATGGGCTGCTCTGTTGAGTGCATCTGCACAGATTTTCATGTACCCTCAGTTTCATAACTATACATCTTCACAGTGCCCCTTTTCAAAGCCATCTGACCTACATGTGAGAAGCAGCAGTGATTTTCTTGGAAGTAAACTTCTCAGTACAACTGAATGGTGCATTTTTATAAGAAATGTCTCTGATGAAGTTAGCAAAGTTGACTTTTAACTCTGCTATGGAGAGCCCAATAACACACATTTACCAAAGTGAACCGAGCAAAGCAGCAACACAGGCGAGGCTTCGATTTGAACAGCACATTCTAATGTAAGTGGGTGGCAGGCGAATAGTATCATCCCTTCTGGCAATCATACCTGTCTCACTTAAAGCCTCCATGTAGTTAAAAACAAAGTTTCATGAGTTACTTCATTGTCTCCATCTGCTTGGTGTGCAAGACACTGATGTAATACACCAGTCTAAGGTACAGATTTGTGCCGACAGCTATGCAGTTAACATTCTGGTCTGCTTTATTTTTAAACTGGCCCCATAAAAGTGATGGTGTAGCCTCCTGGAAAACAACTAAACCCAGCTGTATTTCACCTGTGGACAGTCATTTTCAGGGGAATTCTGGCTCAGCAGCAAGGATGGCATCTGGTTTGAAAGGCAAGACTGTATGGGCCCTGGGCTCACAGAGCCTGTCAGAAGAGGCTGATGCCTGTTCTCCCTGCGAGCACTTCCTCTGCTGCACTTCCCTCACACCTGTGATGAGTCTGACAGAAACCAAGGCATGTGAAAGAGGAAGAAAACTCTTACCATGGAACCCAGGAACACTACATGCAGGGCGGAACCAGCAGGTATAAAATGTGAGGAGGGAAAAGCCTTAGGAAACAAACAGATCTCTTGAAAAATGGGGAGGAGAGCTACAGTGACTTGGGTGGGTATTTATGAACCACTGCTGTGTCCAGCTCGGACAGCACCATTCTCTGAGCACTGAGAGAGGATTGTAATCCATCTATATTATTCCTGCTCAGCTGTTTACTCCACCAGATGAGAAAATCTGCATCCAAACAGCAGAAACATGAGCATTATCACTGTTTTATAAGAAGTCTCATCTCACAAGCTTAATTAGGTTTATTCCCACCACAAAATAATTTTAATACTTCATTTTACGTGATTCATTTTGTAGACGCAGCATTTCTGTTAGCCTTTAAACAGTACGCCATATAATGACAAGTGCTTGTGTTTTGTAGAGTGTATTTAGAGATTATAAAACTGCTGAATGCCTTGACATTTATGAACTAACTTCCACCCAAAAATACCTCACTAGTGTAGTCAAAACGTTAGTCAAAACTGGCTTTAAAATTCCCAGTTATCAAAAATCTCTACTTACCCAAAGCAAAGCTTTTCCAATGTATCATCTATTTTGACTGAAACATAGTCCAAACCTTGAATATGAAAGCTAACATTTTTCTGTTTGAAACAGTGAGAGTTTATCAATATGTTATTTGTCAGTGGCCTTGTAAGGTTCAATGATTTTTAAGATGTTTCTATTCTACTGGTCTGCTGCTGTCTGTGGAACAGGAGAAAAAGATAAAACCAGGCAACTGGAAAAAAAACATAACCATTCCTGTAACTATAAACTTGACATACCTGTAGATCATCTTTAGTTTGATATTGAAATTATTAAAAAGCAGGCAATATATTTAATCAGAGCCATTACGATTCAAGATTTAAGGGGCATGTATGGGTCACATTACTACAGAACTATCAAGTTCTTTGGCAATGATGATTCTGATGCCTGCAAGGCAAACACCTATGTGTTGTTACAAGCTAAAATCACTTCAAAGAGGTCACTGATGTGTCCTCAATTGGTAAAAGCTACCAGCTAAAATGAAACTCTAACAGAGAAGTTCTCATTATCCAGCACCTGCACTGCTTGGTCCGCATTTACCTAATACAAAACACAGTAACTGCAAATGCTTACTCATTTGAAAGAGGCCAACACACTGTGTTAATTCCAGTTATCTCAGAAAACAGTCCTTGGAGCTGAATATTTCAGCACTGAGAAAAGTGGAGTAACCAATAAAAAACAAAAAGAAGCTTGACTGAAAAGGCTGTAGATTTGTAGATGATCTTAGGAGAATCAGTCCAGTCCAGAAGCATAGTTCACGTAACATCTAAATTCATTGGCTAAATTTCGTGAGTGTTTTGGAATAAACTTGCACATCTTCACATCAAGATGCTTTGCTGCCTGTTCCTCCATGACTGCACCTGCAGTAAAAATAACTGGTATTCAATAAGGAAAAACAGTAATAGAATGTTTGAACTTTTTTAATAGCTCTCCCAAATGCATATATACAGAGCCTGGTTTTTTTTAAGGAAGGCAGGCTTAAAGCAGCTACACTCTCAGCCTTCCTTAACAACAGAATCCGTTGAAAAATTTAAAATAAGCCTAGAAGAATGGAAGACATCCCAAAGAAATGAATGTCCAAGAAATTTCATAAAAATAAGTAGAGGGTATCAGTGCCCTTTTTACGGAAAACAAACTTGAACTCATTCTTCTTGCTACATTCCAAGGAAGTTAAATGGTAGGGAGCCATGGGAAATGCACAGAGATTACATCTACCCTTTCACTTAAATAAACCACAGAGAGATATTTGCAGCTACACACTGAGAAATTACTGCCTTGAGCAGTAAACTGAAGAACCACCTATCCATTCTACAGAAAAAACTTCTGAGAAGCACCCTTGTGTGTGACTGCCATGGGCATTTAAACCAAGGAGCAGGCTTTCAATGGCCACATTATTTTATTTTTTCTTTATTTTGCCTGCTTGGTTGCCTTCCCTCAAATTGTACATACAGAGGGGGTTTTGCCCCTTTTTGGAAAGGTTTCCTGGATGTCTTCAGATGTCTAGTAATAACAATACAGTTTAACAAAAGCCATGACTTGGGTAGACACACATCACTTCTCAAACCAGCAAATGCATCTTCCTAAAGAAGGACCCACAAGTACACATATCTAGTTATCCAGTTTCACTGCTTTTATGACTGCTTTTTAATTCCTCCTGCTGTATTTCAGTGCCTAGGACATAAACAATAACTTGCACCTATGTTCGCCATTCCCAGATTTCAATCATTGCAATTATAGAGTGTGGCCCTTTTACAAGAAAAATCATATTTCTGGAATTTTGCTGGATGATCTTGTAGTTCTTCAAAATTTTAGTAGAATTCATAATGCCATAGGAAAGAAGTACTGACTTGAACTATTAAAACCCACTGCCTTCTGTTTAAAATTAAGGTTGAACTCAAGTACTCAAATAAAAAGCTTAGGATACATATTCCTCCTTCAATTAATGATAATTCAGCATTATTGAGTTAGTATTTGTCTCATGTAAGTTTGTCATTAGAAAGAGAGAAAAAGGTACTTAAGAGACCCTAATATTTTTATTAGTTATACCTGTGCAAAGCAGAATCTTTCCTTTTGTTAGATATTTGATGGTTTCTGCAGTCTTTTCAAGACATTCCTCAGACAGATAGGGTGGATCTGCTATTACAATGTCAAAACTGTGTGGCAGAAGATTTTCAGGTAAGTCCAAAGGGTGGTTGTAATCATAGAAGATAAATTCTTCTCCATACACAGAAAACCTTCTGTCATACTCCAGTATACACACGGAAAAATCTTCACCATCCTGTTCTTTCAGTTTCTGGTACACACTCGGTGCGCTAACACATGCTATCCTGAAAAAAACAAAGTAACTTTAAACTGTAATTTTAAAAGGCAAACAACAGCAACAAAACTCTATAGCAGTCCTCAGAGAGGCTTTGGGAAAAGATTTTAAACATTAGTCCCAAAAATGTAAGGTATTCTTCCTCCATTCTAACAATCAATTACTTTAATAACAGTGTCTTAAGCATGAAAGTCATTACCTGTTCAACCCCCTTTATTCTACATAAAGATCTTAAGCTTAACTACAGAGAAAGTCTGGTTTCAGAAAAGCAAGGAAGTACACACAAAAACTTAAAATTAAAAATTACTATTTACAGAAACAGGAAGGAAACCAAGTTTTTTCCATCTGTTCTACAGAAACACTATATAAAAACTAAGAAAATAATTACAAGCCAATAACGTGCTCTGGAGCACTTTGTATTTCCCCAAAAAATTAAAAAGATTCATAGTAAACTTTTACAAGGCACAGCCTACAACATTCAACGAAATGATAAACAGGAAGACCCGTAAATAACATCAAAGCAGTTCTGCAGTATCTCAGTTGAACAAAAATGAAGTACAATGAGTAATGAATTAAACTGCATGCAGTTTAACAAAATATTTACAGAAAAGACATGTTAAATCCACAACACAATTATTAAAACCTACCTGCCACCTTTTCCAGCTGCCAGAACTGCTTCCTTAGCCAGGCACAATGCAGTTTCATCACTGTACCAAAACTGGCTCAGTTGCTGAGAAAGATAATGCACAATTACAAAAAACATAAGATCTTCTGACTGTGCTATGTAGAGTTAGGTGTGATGAGTCATAACTGAAGAAAACCAGAATCCATACCAACTTCTCAGTTCACAAACTGTAAAGCTGGAAAGGTGACTTTTCCTGACAATCTTTCTACTTCTAGTGATATGCAGCAGGTACCTTACACCCTGTGTTTCCAAAGCATGAACTGCAGCGTCAGGAAAACCAAGTAATCCAAACCACTGACAAGGTATTTCAAAGCCAATGTGCAGATGCACATTACTTATGTGCTCTTAAATTGAGTTACTTTAGCAGAAGAGGAAAAAGGAACTTGAGAAGTAACAGTATAGGAAGAAAGAAAGGATAAAACTACTAAATGAGAATTGATCAGAAAAAGGAAGACCAAAAAAACCCAACCCAGAGACAAATCAGAAATCAGTCTGTCACAAACGAAAACAAGCAGCAAAACAGCCATCCACAAAAACAAAGAAATAAAACACAGAAAGAAATATGATGTGAAAGGAAAGATTACTTGGTCTTGTTACACTATGTTTGTCTCAGACTCAGGGAAGAGTCTTTACTACTATCACATGCCAGGCTGGAGTTAAAATTTCCAGAAGGGACATATGCTTCTGCTAGCAGCTTTATTACCTCTCCATGTACTTTCACTTTGTACCCCCCATGCACATGTGGAGCAAACAACTATACCCAGATTTAATACTAAAGCAAATCTCCCTACAGTGTTGCCATTCATTAATAGGAACATCTTGAGTGTTCCCCTCTTTCATTTCATTTCATTATCCAGCCACAAAAGAAACTCGGTAAGGGCTGCTCCTCTATCTGTGCTTCATTCACTGAAATTTATAGTTTCTTACCCAGTCTTCTTCTATTGAGCCAATGGAATATTGATTAAACCCTTGGGAGGTCTTCATGCCCTCTCTCTGCTGCTGTTCCAAACAGAACTCCTGGAGGGCAGCCAATGTATGGGATGAAAGCTGGGGAATGTCATCATCATCATCATCCATTTTCCTAGACGTCAACAAGAAAAAAAAATTACTTAAATTAACCCTTTTCAATGGTGAATGTTTTTTATAACAGCATGATCTTGTGAGGTAAAACAACTTCCATCAAGAATAAAGCTAACTAGGAAAACTTCCTAACAAAAGAAAACTTATTCCCTCTACTTAAGCACTCAAATCACTGAGAGGCCAATTGGAAATAACAAGTCTCCACACAGAATTCAAGAAGAGCAGCAACACTGTTCCCTTTCTATACAACATGGATTTGGCTTGTGTTCTTACACGGAAGTTGACATTACCATTCTTGGTTTCCTGTGGATCTGGAAGATCCTATAGAAATTATTCCCTTCCTTCCTATAAATAATGATAGCTATTGATCATTCATTCCCATGTTCAAAAGCCACACAATTTTGACTCCAAATGAAATAAACCAGCATTCTAGCTCAGCATCACCTGGCTTAAACTTCCATGCCACAAAAAGATTCCTCTAAATGCCACAAACCTACAAGAAAAAAAAAAAAAGCAGTCAAGAAGCTCCAGAAAGACATGGTATGTACCAGTGGAAAAGTACAGCCATTTTCAGAAAGCAGCTGAAGTGGGTTCTGCGACACAGCATCCCTGAGCCCTCTGACCCCATGCAGCGCAGCAGCCTCCCCCAGGGAACGGTGCCACCTTGTGGAACGGAGGTGCCGGAAAGGACTCAGCACGTGAAAAGTACTGGAGAAAACTGAGAAAGGTTCTTCTCTCAAGAAACCCATTTTCCCTGCATCCAGCCTAAGAACCAGCACATGAGCAATGCCTTTAACAGAGCCTGGAGACAGGGATACACCTGCATTATGCAGAAGTCACCAAGAACCGCCGGCCACCTGAACAGTGCGTGAACATTTTGAGTCATTTCAAGTAGAGCTGCTCATGGCTTTTCTTCTCCCTCATTCCTTGCATTACAAGGAGAGCTCCAGAACTGGCAGTCTCCTCCCCTTCCACCCTTCCTTCTGCTTTAGCAGAGCTTTCAAGATGAAGTTTCCTAAAACAGCTGGAAAAACGGTACCTCATCCTGCCACTGTGAGACAACTGCCATTCCACTGACACAGTACACACCTAAGGGAAACTCTTATCTGGAAAACCCAGCTTTTCCAGAGTATCATTTATTGACTTGCTGGCTTCTCAGGCCAGGCTGGCCAAACAGGGAATTATTCACAGCCCAAAGACCCACCTATGGCATTTGCCTCACACAAGAGAATTCTGGAGTCAAGCTACCTAGTAAAACCAAAATCATTACTTTCCCCCTGGTTTTTTGTTGAATAACATAGAAATGCTTTTAAAATATTTACACTATTAAATTATGTATTATTTAAAGTACTTACTACAGAAATGACTGTGAGTCCAGACAGATAATACAGTTTCTAGCCACAGTGCTCTAACAATACACAACACTATGACCCATTTTAGGCCCCACACAACAATTTATTTTTGTTAGGATGTGGTAGAAATTTACAATCACTCCTTAACTCACAACTTTTTTTTTTTTTATAAACTGAATGACACATGTAGTAATCTGGTTTGCTATTATCCCCTAAGCAAGGACACATCTATGCTTTGACACTAAGAAACTGAAATAGGTGCAAAGTTGCAGTTCTTAAGTCAAAAGCTGAAATTTTAAAATTTTCTGTTCAGTGAGCCCATACTGGCATTTGTACGGACTAAATCCATGCCCATGAAATGAAACCCTCACAGATAAAGTTGCTGATGAAGAATTTCCCATTGTTTTAAAAGATAAAAAGGCACACTGCCACAGACATCTTTTATCTATTAATAATTTTTAGTTGATTTTTTTATAGCCTTTCTTTTGGTTTGTAAATTAAAGCCTTAGGAACCAAGAAGTAATTAACTGTGAGGTTTTGTAAGGAGAGGTAACTCAGAACATATGGCAGAAATATTATGTACAACTATTACAAATGCCTCCAAAATTCAATATATTCTTCTGAATGCATATACTGACCTAGGTCATTAGCATGAAGACATTCTCATGCTTAAGAACTACATCAGAAAACTATTAAAGTGAGTTTATGTGAACAAGACTTGTAAATTCCTTCAAGGGAGACAGTTCTACTGTTTGAAAGGCCCTTTATTACCCCTTCCGGAAAGTTCACTGCTCCCAAGTCCAGAAGCAACCCTGAAAGTTCTGTGGGAGGATGGGAAGAAGCACAGAAATCCACAGTGCCTCTGGTGCTTAGCGAATCTACACTCTTAATTCCCAAGGCCGCTGAGGCTCCAGCTGCCCCACCTGTGCTTGCCCCAGGCCCTGGCTCCCTCCACCAGCAGACCACACTCTGTCCTCACACAGACGCTCTCTGAAAGCCACATAGGGGGACAGGAGATGCATTTTAGGAATGCCCTGGGATTCAGAACATTCGTAACACACACAGTGCTGATCCAGCCAGACTACCTAAACAAAACCCTTGTATTAATAGGAAAGCAAGGTTCCAAACTGGAAGTGTGGCAGATTTTCTTTACTAGTAATTCTTAGCTTACTTGCTGCATTCGTACCTAATTAAAAAGCAAAACAATAAAGAAATCAGATCTCCAAGAATAGCTCAAGAACACTGCATAAAGTTTAGAAAAATAAGACTCATGGTGAAGTCAAAGTTCACCTAAAGGAAAACCCCAGAAAAGGAGGTAAGCTCCCTCAGATACAGTGGAACAGGAACAGACAGGCCTGTGTTCATAGGGTAAAATGGCAAATTTGAATGCTACTGGTCCCTAAAGGGCCAGATCTACCCACAAAACAGGAAAAATGAGGTGGAGAATTACACCATGTGGCCTACAGTGCAGCAGGTAGGATGAGGGTGTGGAGGTGCCTGCGGACTCCTTAGTCCCTTCCCCTGTGCACAGATCAATCTCTCTCTTATTAGCTGATGCACTCTTCAGGAAAATGTCATCACTACAGAGTGAAAGCTCTCCAAAGTAAACAAAAAATAAATTAAGAGAGATAACAGCAGCACAGGAGACTCCAAGGCCTTGTCCACACAAGAATGTTGTATGTATTTAACAATAGTTTCTGGTGGTCATGTATGAAAAGACTATTTTTATATAGCCAAATTCTAAAACAGAGGAAAAAAATACCCAAAGTTAGAAGAAACACTATGGAAAAATTAACAGTCTTTGGTCCCCAGTACATTTCTTTCACCTGTAATCATGATCACCTGGAGAACAGGTGATAAGAAAACAGTAGGAAAGACTGCTAAAAGGCCATGGAACAGAAATACAACTGGAAAGCCATGCTGTTCATCGCTAGGAAGGGGGAGGAAGAGGACAATGTTAGCCCTTTAAATCTTTTACCAAGAATATAAAAAGCACATGTGCAACTTCAGAAAAGCTCTTATTCTAGAGTAACCTGGATGAAAAGACAGAGAGCATGATAGAGTTAAATCTAGTTGTCTGTCTTTTTTTCCAAGCTGCCCAAGTCAGTCTCTGAGACAAGCAGCTCATCATCCATGGTGTTTGTAGCACACACCAAGAAAAGTTGGCCAATGGTGTGCAACCATAATGAAAATAATCTGGAAGGGGATGCAACCACCTGCCTAGAGGTAAAGTCCTGATCTGACTGATTGGAAGATTATTAAATGTCTGGATTTGTGCCCTAATACCTCAAAAGCCAGAAGATACCGCACTGTGCTCAAACTTCAGCTCATTATCATGTACAGGAATCCAAATCCTGCATCCTCAGACAACAGCCAGAGGTGGCCAAAGTAACCCACACACAGGTGCAGTGGGAGTCTGTCCCCACCACAGTAAAAGCCTAGACAGAGAATGGGTGTCACCTACTGGAAGCAGTTTTTCATATCTTTAAATCCTAAAAGGAGTTGATTGTCAGTGATTTGAAAAGATACCGGGAGTATTGCCAAATGCACTTTGACAGGAGTAACTGACAGAATAAAGTGTATGAAATGTATCAGTCTAAAGTAATTTGACAAAAACTCCCTCCTGCTAGCTAGCATGGTTTAGCCAGAAGAAATGGAGCATTGCCAGGCCATATCTACATGTGTTATGTAGAGCCTTCTAATTCAAATCAGAATTTCTCAAACACCTGAGAGGTCACTCTCAAGCACAGGCAGGCAGCTTGCTCCCTTGCACTCAACCGGGAAAAAAGTCAGAAACTCAAGTATTTGGGGCCCAGGTGCCTTGAAACAAAACAGCCTCTGAAGAGGATGGCCAAGCCAGAGGATGTCAGAAAAGCACAACTCACAAACCTGAAGCAGTTTTCTTATGTCCTAATGGTTTTGTGGAGTAGGGAGAGAAGGATGACCAGAATTTGTGGACCAGGAGCAGCTCACCTGCCACAGATCTGAGACAGCTCTGTTTCAGGATTAAGTCTGAGTAACTTTTTATTCATGTCCATGGCAAATAGTTCAAGAAGAAAGTACAAGTGCAGGTCAGGGGTTGATACCAGTCATTCTTCTGTCCTGAAGGGTTGATACTGATGATCATTCCATCCTGAAGATGGCCAAAAGCAGCTGTCTCAAAAGGAGTGAGATAAGGCAAATATATGTGATACCTCCACAATCTCTACTCTCCCAGATGTTAACCATTCTGCTCAGGAGTTGTTTCTGCATCTGAAATTATTCACTCCATGAATGCAGTTCTCTGAAACACTTGTCCAGCAACCCTTAAATTCCCATAAACACTCTTAATCTACAATGTCATCTGGTAAGAAGCTTCATTTGATCAATCATTTTATGAATAACTCCCCCTTCTTGCTGTGAGCATGGCTACTCCCTTCATGTGATGCAAGGTACCTGGTGTGTCAGAAAAGAAAGCAAGGGCTTGAGCCCAAGTCTTTCTCCACTGTCATTTCACAGACACCTCTAAGTCACCCCTCTTCCCTCACTCTGCAAATTGACCCTTCCTAGCCTGAACGGTCTTAACCCTCTCTTGATGGATTGACAAAAGGCTTTCTATACATTCACTCATCCACGTTGAAACTAATATACCCTTTTTCTAAGACTAGAACTCTACACAATGTCTAAGACATGGGTGATCACACATTTATGGTATGACTTCATGATGTTTTCTGTTACACTCTATTTCCTTTCCTAAAAAATTGTAACATTTCATGTCTTTTTCTGGTTGCCACCAAATACTGATGTGGTGGTTTTGGAGAATCATGTATCGTAATACCAGATCTCCTGACTGTGTGATAACTGTGCCTGATTAAATAGAATTTAAATAGCAATTTAAAAGAAGCTGTCAAGAGCTCCACATTACCAACACATTCAGAAAAAAACTAAACAGCAGGTGTGGTTGCTTTATCTCGACAAAAAGCATGGAAAATACTAGAACTAGAAAAGGTTCAAGCAGGGTAGCGAGACATCCAAACACTAGAACAGCTTTTACAGGGGAATGAGTACGAGGAAGGTGTAACTGAGAAGGAGTATGACAGAACCTGTAATCATGAGCAGCATAAATGCCACGGGCAGAGATAGAATACAGTTTTCCAAAGAAAGAATTCAAAGGTCAAGTGTAGGCTGCGATGACCTTAACAAAAAACAAACAAACAAACAAACAAACCCAAAAACAACAACAACAACAACAACAGAAAAAAAAACCACCACCAAAACAAAACCAAAAAACAAACAAAAACAACTTTTGGAGCTGGTTCATCACACAAGGTGTTGCTGAGATACAGAATCCCTCTCGGGGATCAAAGTGTATCGAAGTGACACAGAAAAGTTCACAGAAGCTCTCAGAGGATTACCAAATACGCAAAAACTGCACTGGATTAGCAAAGCAGTCAGGAGGCCTGGGGGCTACTTCAAACAGAAAGAAAACATGACGTGTCCCAGCCCCATTCCCATCCTTTTGAGTAAGCACGGAGGGCGCGCAGGCAGGGCTCGGGACCCCCAATCCCTCCTACACGTGGCTGACGGGACACGGACGGTTCCCGGAGAAGGCCCTTTCCCGCTGCCCCCCCCCCCGTGTATCGCTCCGAGGGCACCCTGTAGCCACACAGAACCTCCGGGGGGGGACGGGGTGACCCCGGCCAGCCCGTCCGCGCCTCGGCCGCCATCGCCTATCGGGTGGTGACAGGGCGGTGAGGGGCCTCCGCGCCGGCCCGGCCCAGTCCCGCCGCCACGGGAGTGGGGGCGCCGCCGCCCTCACGGCGGGCACGNCAAATCCACTGCCATGGGCAGGGACACCTTCTGCTATCCCAGGTTGCTTCAAGCCCCATCCAACCTGTCTTTGAACACTTCCAGGGATAAGACATCCACAGCTTCTCTATGCAACCTGTTCCAGTGCCTCACTAATGTCACAGTAAAGAATTTCTTCCTAATATCTAATCTAAACCTACTTGCTTTCAGTTTGAAGCCATTCCCTCTTGTCCTATCACTACCTTGTCCTGTCACTATATGCCCTTGTAACAAGTTTCTCTCCATCTTTCTTGTAGACTCCCTTCAGGTACTGGAAGGCCACAATTAGGTCACCCCAAAACCTTCTCTTTTCCAGGCTGAACAATCCCAATTCTCTTAACCTTCCCTCATATGAGAGATGTTCCCCACCTCTAAGCATCCTGGTGTCCCTCCTCAGGACTTGCTCCAACAGGGCAATGTCCTTGTGCTTGGGACCCCAGAGCTGCATGCAGTATTCCAGGCGGGGTCTCAGAAAAGCAGAGTAAAGGGGAAAAATTTCATTCACTGTATCTTTCCCTTTGGTCATAAAAACTTCCCATTTTCCTGTTTCTCATGTGTAGGCACAACATGCTTGTCTGGCACCTCTCATGATCTCACTGCCCCAAGACAAAAAGCTGACTCATTTTTCTCATTCCTTCTTTACAAAGTCCAATGTTTGTAAAAATCATGTTCGTGGTGGTGTCTTTCTTTCATTCAATGACTCTCCTATAAACCAACTCATAGAAGGTTTACGAGGCTCATCAGATTATTTAACCCAACAGCAGACTCTCCTCATGTTCTCCAGAGCAAGAAGTTGTACCAGCAGCAAGCTGAGTAAGAAACTGCTATTTTACCTACAACCTGCTCAGTCTTCATCTGCTGCAGCACTTCACTGTGGCTGAACAGAAAGTCACCGGCTCAGCACTGGGCATCAACAAACAGAGCAGAACTATTGCCTTGGAAGACAGAAATACTAAATTAATGATAAAAGTTTTGCAGCACAGCTTATGTAAGCAGCAGAGAATCAAATTTTCTTGCTACCACAGGCTATGGGGATAGGCCAATTTTTCCTTAAGATCTCCATATTTTTAACTCTCTTTCTCATGTGGAAACAATGCTTTCCATGGCAGTAGAGAATTGTGGGCATTTTCATTTGGTTTATAAGACTTCTTTGCAGTCTGGATCTGGCATTCAGTACATTACCCACTCTATCTTTGAAAGTTCTTGCCAAAACAAGTCTTCATTCCAGCACAGAAGACTGTCTCATGTGGAGTGCATCCATATCTATTCATGCTACCACCACTGCTGTAATTTAAAACAAACAAACCCATCCCTTTTCCCTGCATTGTGCAAAGTGACAGTTGTCTTGATACCTGCATAGCATTACTGAGTGCAGCAAGAAATGTGGTTTAGATACTACAGTGAAGTGACACTTCAGTAATTTTCCTATTTCATGCATGTTTGTAAGGCATTTTACATGAAAAACATTCTGCACAGGGCTGATAATGAAAGTAGAAACGAGACTGGGATGACACATACTCTCAGTCCAGACTTCCCAGAGCAGCAGTCTGCCCCTTGACAAGCAATTCCTCCTCACCAGAAAGGTTAAACAGATCACGTAAGGGCACATGGCTGTGTGAGGGCTTGGGGGTGGACAGGGTGACATTATTTAGGTTATGATATCAGATACTACTTGGCAGCAAACAGGCAGCTCAAGGCCTTGCCTGAATCCTGTTACAAGACAATTCTAGAAGGAAAGCTCCAAAGGAACTCAAGTGACCGTGTAGGAAGGAAAAAACCTAGGTTCTCTCTTGCTGCAATTTCTTTGAGATGCGAGGACAAATGAACCACAAACACAGGAACACCTGTAAAATGCACCCTGAAAGAAATTTCTTATTAACAATTGGGTTTTATTGTTCCCTAATATTTTTTGCAGACAGGTATTTCTAGTTAAGCTATCGCTACTGTCCTTTCACTGACAGACCCATGTCACACAGCAGTGATACTGGTGTCCTTGAGACGAACCTGACAACACAGATCACTGCCTCTTCACTAATGCATTTGCTAGATCAAAGTGTTAAAAAACACCGTTCTACCCTGGAAAGCAATAGCAACTTGTTACTCACAAGGCTTTTCTGTTTTGGTGTTTGAGTTTTTATTTTTTACTCCATTGTATTTTTTCTCTACTGATGAAATTCTATAGTTTTGTTCTCACTGTAACACAAACCATAGCTATATGCAAAAGTATAACCAGCTTTAATTAATATGAAAATAGATTATTAAATTCTAATTGTAGAATCTTTCCTGTTGCCATTAAGTCTATAAAAACTTCTATTAGCTTTTTCCCAAAAAAACCCTCAACATGTTTAGGGCTGGCAAACCAACTGCACATTGTTTTGGAAGGCAGCCAAGCATGCAATGCTTTACACCCATACAAGGATTATTTCTAGTTAATGTCAACATAATCCTACTTCTGATGATGGAAAACAGCAAAGTGGAAATATTCTACTTGGAGAACAACCTCCAACACCTCCTCATTGTACGCAAAGCTTGCTGCACTTTCACTCCCAAGCTGTTCCTCTACAGATGGAGAATCAAAGCCTTGTCATGGTTGTTTTTGCTTTTTCCCACAAAAGATGCAATCACTCTGCCATCACAAGAAGCAGGAAGGAAAATATATAAAATATATTTAGCAAAACCAGTAAAATTAAAGTGGAACAGAAAATGCAGTCAAGTAGCAAACATATACAGCAGCAGATTTTACAGTTTTTCCTACACATACCTCTGTACTTATTTCACACACACTCTTTAAGGAGAAGGAAGAAAATAGAAATCAGATAGCATTATGAAAGAAAAATTTCTTTTCCTGAACAGTAAATGGGGTTTATTACTGCTTTCTGCTTTTGAAACTCCAATTCAGACTATATATATACCTCTAAGAAAAATAAGAGAAGGACACCCTTTTCTCTGTCCCTAAAGCAAAATTACACTGTCCTCCTTTTACAGACTATACTGGTATCTTAAATAGTTACACTCACAGGATCTAGACATTATCTGGCTGTCTTAAGGGATGCAGGTAACAAACATTTTAACCAAGATACAAAACAGGTATCCAATTTTACCAGCTTTCCTGAGGCTGAGTGAATTGTTTAAATACATGTGCGCTTATCAAAATCCATGTTACAGTACATTTTAACAGTAGTTTGTTAAGAAATCATGAAAGTGCATAACAGCCTAAAAGCAGGCAAAAAGTACTTCAGAAGAACAGTCTTTCCTTAAAGTGGCAGAAGAATATAAGCCTTCCCCAAAGTAGTGTTGATCTTGTGTGAGGACATCAGTGATCATCCTAAAGATTCCACAGTGTGGTGGTGGGCTTTTGGCTTTGGGGTTTTTTTATGTGAGTTACAACAGTCATTTCAATGAACAAACGACCATTACTAGTATTGGTGCAGTTCCAAAACTAAAGCAAATGTCCTGACAGCTTATTAAACCAAGTTACCAGCGAGGCTTTCAAATCAACACTTGTGTTGGAGTCTACTGATAACTCATTCAGGGAACACCAAACACAGAGACCGGAAGCAGTGTGAATATGCCACAAACCTAAACTGCAGCATCCAAAACAATAAGTTAAAGCAAATCAAACATACATGTCTTTACAACCATTAACAGTAGGCCAGACACAGAGAAGAAGAAAAAGGGAAGTACATCACACCCAGAGCTTTGCTGTACTCTAACTTGCAAAGGCAACAGCATGTCAGGAAAATCAAATCCGATACCATCTAATAGATGTTAAAGTGAAAACAGCTCTTCCACAAGACTCAAATATAGACAGGAGAAAAACTAGTAACGAATTATGTATCAGTCACAGTGGGTAGCTTCTTTGTTCTCTTTGGATATAGAGATTTGTCTGGAATGTTTTCCAAAATAAAGAGGAATTTATTATTTAATTGACAAAACTCACACTGATAGTATCACATTTCATTTCACAGAATTCCAAAACAGTACTCTCTTTTCCCCAACCAAGGTGTTGATAAAACAGCAGACTTTTACTAATCCCTTTCAAGATGACATCGATTTAAAGTTACGGGACAACACTTGTATCTTGTATCTTGATCTATTTTTCTTTCTCCAGATAAGATTGCAAAGTTATCACTTTCTTCTCCTCTTCCTTCCCTCGTCCAGGTCATGTACAACCTGCTCCTTGGTTGGCCATCCAGACAAATTCCACTTGAAGGGCTGCGCTTTCCTATTTTTCTGCTTGTAAGACATGGCAAATCACTGAAGGAAAAAATCCACCACCAACTCCACCACTCACAACTGAAGCCAATATAAGTTTCAAAAAGGCAAAATTGATGGGGTTTGTGTATACTTAGACAAACAAGTATGAATAAAGGCTTTGTACCCAAATCATTCAAGTTTATTCCAGAACTTGTATTTAAGGTAAAGCAGAACAGTTCCATTTTCTACATGAAAGGCTCTTGGATACACTGCTGTTAGTCTTACCAATTGCTTTCAGGAATTTCCTCAAAATTACCTTAAATGCTTCTGTCCTTCCCCAAAATACTCACTGAAGTAGACCATGCCAATATAAATATATAACTGCATAATCTTACTTTTGAAACCAATAAAATTCTAGTGATTCATACAGCCAAGATATATAGCAAGCTGTCACCACCGTAGCTGTTGCGTAGTTTTACTTTCAGGATTTGTGAAACTTTTTTTTTTGTTTTCTAAATGATGTGAGTGCATGGAAGTAAGAGGGGAACAACAGAAAATAGCTATAGTTTATCTAAATGTAATTGTATTGTAGCACATTAGGAACTGCTGCCTGTAACTGAACTTTTCTGATATCCATGAAGTAACAGACTGTTAGATGTTCCTTAGTAACATACTGTTAGATGCTCCTTACATGGGAACAGATTCTGAGTTTGGAGAACATTTCTGTGCCAGATACCATCACAAAAACTGTTTAGATTAAATACACACACACACAAATTAAAGACCCAGAAATCAGCATTCCTTTTGAGTAGATAAATACCACCGATAATAGTGACCTGAAAAGTCACTGTTAATACTTCTTTTGGAAGATGGCGGAAAAGCTTAATTTGTTTATATATTCACAGCCACTTCTGGTAATTGCAGTCCAGTGTGAGATACTCCTGTTGCACCCCTAGTCACACTTTTTTCTGTTGATGGACAAACTCATGCCTTAAGTGCTGATGTAAACTAAAGTTACTCCACCAACTTTTAACCTAATTACTGGGCATTCACTGTAGCCAAAGAGCGAAAGGTGTAGCCTAAGGTTTCATGATGTTCCTGTTTATGTTTCCACTGTAAGGAAGTATAACAAATGCTTTTTCAGGGATTCAATACAGGTGAGATTTTAGAAAAATATTAAAAAAGAATACATACAAATCACACATGGCCAAAACAAAATAATAAAAGTCTTTAGTGGAAAACAATTTTATCCTCTTCCTGCTTATGGATCTTAAAAATACACAAAGTGATCGTTTCAAAATTGAAAATTCAGTCATGATAAGGCTTGATTACACAGCCATTTCCCAAGTCTTATTGCAATAAACTGTGAAATACTTCTATGCAACTTCATATTTTCAACTGTACAAGTAAAACAATACTTGAAATCAACTAGCACTTCAGTCTCTGTGTTTTTAATATATAAACTCAACACAGTACTGAATGACACATTTAAAATATTTACACACTTGACCAACAGCAGTACTAGCATTTATTGCCTTAAAACTGCATGTTCACTGCATGGAGGTTCCTTATTTTGCACAAAGAGAACAAATAATACAGGTCTCTTTTTTTTTCCTAATTAAAAACTCCAGAATGGTTCAATGGGAGAGTCAAATGTGTGGGGAATGCTATTAGAGAGATTTTTATTAATTTCAAGTATCAAGCTGTAACAGATTGGAAAATTATGGGTAGTAGTATCTTTCTCTTGAGGTTGGAAGGGCCTTCGAAATCCACTTAAGAATGGCTTAAAAGGACCGGAAAAGCAGAACAGGGAACGGGAAGAAATGAAAAAGCAGAATCAATTTTAATTCACTAAAGAGAAGGAAAAGCCAAGGGTATCTTACTTCTCAGTTTCTAGGGCCCCAAGAAATCTCATACTGAAAAAAGGTTTTATAAGATAGCTGAGAGATTGAGGTTCTAGAGCAAAACACACTTCATGATTTTCTTCATGATCAGTGCTAGAAAACATTAATCTAATTTACTGAAAACAGAGCACAATCTACTCAAATGCAAATTTATGGGGGGGTGGGGGAGCAGGGCTTGCTCTTTAAATTTTAATTGTTATCATTAGGCTTTGGTTATACTGAGTGACTGGAACAGACATAGGAGAAATGAGTGGTGTTTGTTCTTTGCAGAAAAACGTAAAAAAACCAAAAGTAAACCAAACAAAAAACCCTACCACCACAAGCAGCACTTGTCACAAGCAGAGGCACCAAAGCCTGAATATCTCCCTTTGCAGATCAGAACTGAGGCACACTGGTGGGGAATCTCACCTTATTTAAGAAGAAGCTGCCATTTCAATTGGCTGTAATTGAAATAATGACAATTTACAGCAAGCGTTACTGTACTGCAGTAGATCAGTCCTGGGAATACTGCACCACTGCTGCCTCTACTGGGCTTTACAATTATGAAAATCTTCTGTTTTCATTACAGTAAATCTTACACCTCACAAAACTAAAATTAATGTATATAATATTTACATAGCATCTCAGATCCTCAATGCATTTTATAGGCAGAAGCTAATCCTCACAACATCCCTGTGAGGTAGGTAGGTGTTAATGCTATTTTATCAACAACACAGTTCTAGTGACTTGCCAATGGCCGCCGAGGATCCAGTGGAAAAACATTACAAAATTAGGAGCCTGGCTCCTACTCCTGCACTTATATTCATCAAGCTACTTCCATAAAAAAACCAACCCTTCTTATGTAATTACTTAACCAAACCTGAAATTACTTGAAGTGTTTTACAAGCAAAATACTGCAAATGTGTATTTTTTTATAGTTTTACAGATCACAAATTAAAATTTGCTTTCCCTTTTAAAGAACTAGATTTTAAATGGACAACTGACTGCTCTGAGCAAGCTTATTTTCTAGAACTACATGGCTTAGATATAAAGGGATTTGCCCAGGTAAACACGGGGCTTTAGTGAGTTCTACTCACTATGAAAGCGATGACTCCAATTCAAACCCCTCTCTTTCAACTAGTAGGATTTGGACATGCTGAGAAAACAAGTTTCTCATTCCTGAGAAAAAAGGTGGGCCCTTTACCACTCAACAGTGAAACACAAACCTCTGGGCAAAAGTAGCAGATTCTGGCGGTAATTCAGTGAAGCTAATTAAGGCATAAATGCACGTGAAAGTGGAAGTTTCATGCATCCAGTCCACTTCTCCCTGTCCCTATGTATCTGTGCTTTCAACAAGGTCTTGAATTTTATGATTGAACTCGATGGTCATGCTTGTCAGCATTGAAAACTATAGGTTGAACAGAAAATTATTATGCCAGCACTAGAACTAACTATTATAATGGGGAAGGAGCTGGCAAAATGGGAAAGAAGCTACTTAATTTCTAGTCTCAGAATGAAAACACTGGTCCAATAATCTGTTTTAGCAAGAAAAGTCTAGACAAATATATTTGTTACAATTATATCATGCAGCATTTATAATTCAGTTTGAATTGCCTTTTTTCTTCCTTCAAAAAACAGATGCATTTTTAGAACCATTATTCACTTTGCACAATGAATGGAAAATCAATGCAATGATGCTATAAAACTTTCAGAACACTCATGTGGAGTCAGCTCTCAGTGTTCACTACAAACAGTCTATGAGTGTTTCCTGTGGACCTCAGTGTGCTTTCACATCCTGATTTACAGCAACTGGATGTGTAGAAGATCACAGAAGATTCTTTTTTTCTTTTTTTTTTTGGTAGGGGTACAGAAGCCAAATAGCTCAGGTAGAAGCAGTCACCAAGCCAGCAGGACTATGAATGAACAGGACTTATTCCCAAAGCCTTTGCAACCATTTCATGGATGTCACTAAGCACAGACATCTTAGCATTGTTCTAAAAGAAACATAAAAAGGCATGGAAAGATCCCTGTTGAATATATGAGAATGAAAGAAAAATTAAAAAAACAGGAAAGTGTAACATCAAGCAGGAAAATGACAAAAAAACCCAAACCCTTACTAGGACAGTTTTCCTTTAACATATAATATTATTTTTAAATGAAGGTCAAAGGAAATTTTAAAACCACCTTTAAAACTAGTCTTTGAAATTAAGTGTTCATACTTTAGCTAACATCTTGATATTCAAAAGATGCGGTGTCTCTCTAATTGTTACAACACAATGGGCCTGACAAGAAAAATAATGGGTATGCACATTACCTTGCCCAGAACACAAACTCAGTTTGTGCTCCCATTCATCACAATATGCAAGGGGATTTCAAAACTTTAAAGTTAATAAATATTTTTAAACAGTGAGCCAGCTTTAGGATTAATTAAACAATAGTGACAAAGCTAGTTATAAAAGAAAGGATGGCTAAGTGTATCAGTTACTCAGTCAAACCCAAAACATGGAATATTTACTATGATCTCTTTGAAGACTTTGGTCTAGATATCTGATATCAAGCACTTCATAACAAAGCAGCAGCTCCTACTGCCGCAGATGTTCCCAGGCTTCAATGCCCTTCATCTGAAAAAAATGACGTTTCAGAACTTCTGCCCCAACAAACTCAGAAAAACTCCAGAAGCAGTTTCAAAAACAGCAACCCCCAATTTAAAAATAAAAACTCAGCCATCACAACAGTTTGAAACAGAATGATCTGCCAGGATCATTGTATTTTGTGCAAGTGCACAGTCAAGAAATCCTTTAAAGAAAAGCACTAGACCTTCAAGAAAAAATTGAGAGCAATACCCCTGTTCTAAAATACTATGCAAATTATCTCAGAAATAAAATACTATCTGGGAAGGTACACTAGTATCTAAGAAGTTTTATGGCCACTTTGTAATATGTAAATCTGCCCTTGCCTAGTTTTCACATCAATTAAAAGAGAAAAGTGTAATAAAGAGATGGCATTTTTGGCCTTGTGGATCCATGCTTGAGACACTTACGGATTTAACTTAAAAAAAAAAAAGAGCCTTAGATCACTTATAGCACAGTATTAGAGATTTGCATCTGTTGTGAGATTCTGGCTATTGTGACTAATTTTGAGATGAATAGCTGAAGAATGGAACAGAATTGCAAACATGAAGCTAGACATAGCCATATAAAGGTGTATACCAGACTTTTTATATAAATTTTAAAAACACATGGGAAATTTTCAACAGCATAATCTAGCAGAGATCTTAAACTGAAGGGCCTACTTCCGCCTCTGTGTATTTAATTTTACTAGACATGCGGCATTTGTATTTGCTTCAGTTTCCTCTGGCTCATAACAGGAAACAAAGCAGGCCTTGCTTTCATACTCATGTGCTGCTCTGCCTTGTTGGTTCTATATACTCAGGGCACTATATTCTGCTGTGATAAAAGCTAAAGTGCTGATATAAAAAACCAAGCAAGAGCAGAGCAGCTGGGAGAGCTCTACAGAAGTGGGGTTAGATTCAGCAAAAACAAAAATCTCCTACAGTACTAGACTTCCCAATTACCCTTCCCCACTGGAGTCAGAAATGCTTGAGTAAAAGGGTTTGATGCCCCTGTGCTAGTATAATTGTTTTAGCTAATGCCCCGACTTTACAAAGTTTGCCAGTAATTCACACCTTTTGGGTTGTAATTGCTTAAGCAAACAGTTCAGTGTAGAAATACATTGCAGTTGCGTGCAACCCAGGTGAGAATCAAAACAGATACTGAAAGTAAAACTACACATGAACCTCGCATTAGACACTCATTCCAAAACAACATGTCAACATGAAGGGCTGCAACAGGTACACAGCAGCTCAGTGCCAACATCCTAAACCAACTCTGAAGAGTCAAATCTTGCCTTAGATCTTGCCTTAAATTTCTTACCTAAAGTATATGAGCTTTTTTTTTTTTTCTTTTAAATTAAGGCAATGAAATGGCTACAGTTCCTAAAGTTCATTTTAGGGGAACAAAAATATACACCTTTTTTTTTTCTCTGAACTTTAGGCAGCAGAACATAATGTAAAAACCTGCATTGCATTAAACCTGCAATGTCAGATTGATGTAGAAAAACAGAACTAAACACAAGTTAAAATACCATTTGGTTTTTCTTCCCCATTGGAACACAAACTCAAACTTTAAGAGAGGAAAAATAAAGCTTAAAATCAGCTAAACTGTTTAGAGTTTTATATGTATCTGCATCACACTCTAACATGATTTTGGGTAGAAAAGAAATCTGTATGTTTATATGACCACTCTTATTTTAAATCAGTGCAGGGGGAAAGGCACTGCATTTATTTCATTGTGCCCATATCCGTTTGCGCATAACTGGAAAAAAATTCAATTCAGATTTTCTGTTCATTCTCTTCCACACCCCCGTATGACAGATTGCAGCTAACACATAATAGCAGAAGCTGATTCAAAGTTGACCTCTCCTATTCCATGGTGTTATGTTCAAACTTCCAGGCTCTCTAGAATCTGAGATGGCTGCAAAGAACCCAGAGACAGGTACAAGATTTAGTCAGCATTCAGCATTTCTCAGTGCATTTTGCAGAAAGGGTCTAAATTAGGCATAGAGTTTTGTTGTTTATTTTACACAGAGAAGTCCACCAACATTTGCCATAAATTCTTCTAAACTCTTTAAGAAGGCCATCTTCTGCTTACGGTCCAGTGTAGGAGGAGTGCTGCTTGCAGTAAGCTTATTGAAGGCATCTGCTAACCGCTGGTAAATTACTGGATCTTGTTGAGTTGATAGCAATGTTTCAACTAACTCTGAATATTCAGCCTGTTAAACAAACGTTAAAAAAAAAAAATACAATATATACAACTTCTCTCATCAGGACAAGATCCAGAATAAAGGCTGTGACAGAAAACCATCAGTACCTCTCCACCTGTCCTCACAGCCTTTCCCCTACCTCTAAAGCAGATAAAATCCTTCATCCAGGCTGGGTATTTTAGTAAGGCTAAAGTCTTCAAAGCAAGGTACAGTGCTTTGCAGTATAGAGTAAGATAACTATTTGAAGGCAAAGGGCCTTCTGGCTCTTTCTTAGCTTAGCATAGGCTTATTCCTGCAAACTCGACTGCTTTTTCTTGATGCCCACCCCATGTTCCACACCAATCATCTCCTCCCACAGGTTCTCCATTTTCTAGGGTCCCTTCCCTGGGACAGAGCTTAGATTCCTTTCTAAGAGCTTCCTGCTTACTCTCATGCTTACTTAGACAGAAACAAAGACAAAGAAACATGTCAAACATGATTAGAAGGACACTGCCAAGGGACACACACCTGAAGCAAGTCCAAAGGGACCGAGCTCTGGGAGCACAGGTGAAGGATACAGGAGTCAGAATGGCAATTCCCTCCATTCTACTCATGAGGGGTTTTGTAAGGGTAGACACAAGAATTTGCCACCTGTGGGTGGTATCACAGGGTCCTTTTCTCTTACATGTCCACGAGTCCCTCTTTGAGGGATAACGGCTGCTAACAAGAGAGAGGATCCATAGGACAAAGTGGCTTAGCATCGTGTTTGCCAAAGGCTTGCCAACCCGGCAGGAAGGGCTTTAAAGGGCATGTTGAGGGATGGTGGTAGCAACTTGAAGATCAGTAAAGAGAGAGAGATCAAGAGTATTAAGAACACATAAGTGTGATGGGTTTAAAAGTGCTCATCTGGAAGGATGAAACAGGCTGAAAGGAGGCCAACCTGAGATGCCTTTGTAGAAGTGTGTTCAGCTTTGGAAACAGAAGGGGCTAGAGTTCCACGGGAAGGTTCAGAGCTGCAATGTTACTGCAGGCACTGATACGTGGTGGGACAGGTGGCATGACTGTAGTCATGTAGTTTCAAGGAACAGACGGAAGCTTGTTGAGCTCTTTAGGGAAGAAGATGACAGAAGACTGACATTTCTGTAAAAAGTCAGCTCAAATTAAAGATGGTTTTCTACAAACTGGGCAGCAATCTAGTTGAGTGCTTATGGATCATGATCAGAGGAGACACAGTAAAGATGACATCATCTTTTGGGGTGGGATCTTGTTACAAATCCCCAGAATAGGGCTTTTAGTGGACTGAGTCATCTTTAAGCAACCTGAGGAAGTTTCCAGATCAGACTTACAAGAGATTATCTCCCTGACATTTGCTCAAATACCAGATGGGCTACCCAGGGGTGTGACTTTGCATCTGCTATTCACAGCTAGTAAGAGCTGCTCAGGGATGTGGTAATTAATGCCTGCCTTTCAGTTATCATTAAATAGTGGAGTTAAGGATTCCCAGGAAAGCGAGGAAAGAGGGCAGCCAAGTAAGAACCTGGACATCATGAGAGCAGATGTCACCTTATTCAAGACTGGTGGGTGGTATCCTGTAGCAGTGAGCTCTGAAGACAAAAAGAGCTCAAGAGAGCTGACAGGTCTTTAAGGACAACCTCTTCCAAGCACAAGAATGGCCTGTCCAGATACTGAGGAAAACAATAAGGACACCGATTCAGCTAAGCAGGGACTTAATGACTAAACTCCAGCGCAAGGGCAACACATGCAGGAAACAGAAGCAGGACCAGCTAGAAAGGAGGAAAGCAGAAACATTGTCTGGACAAGAACAATGACAGAAAAATGAAGTTCAGCTAAAGCTGAATTTAGCAAAGGACATCAAAGACAACAAAAGCAGCTTCTACCTTACTTTAAGAGTAAAAGAAGGAACAGGGAAAATATGGGTTCTACTGCTGAATGGAGTAGAAAATTTAATGACAGTAGGCAAGAGGTAAGGCTGAAATAATCAATGCTTTCTTTTGCCTTGGTCTTTACTGACAGGTTTTTCCAGACCTTTGTGACTAGAGACAGGGTTCAAGGAGAAGAGAAACTATGCATAGTAAAGAGGATCAACCCAGGAGTCTCTTGAGAAATCTTGATGCATGCAAGCTCATGAGACCTGACAGAATCCATCCAAGGCTTCAGAAAGCTGGTTCATGACATTCATTACTGGCTGCTCTCTATCATCTTCGAATGACTAAGAAAATAATGAAGCAAGTACTCCTAGAAGTTATTTCTGGACAGGTGAAAGTCACAGGACACAAGGGAATGGCCTGAAGTTTTGTCAGGGAAAGTTTACATTGGGTATTAGGAAAAGGTTCTTCACCCAGAGGGTGGTTGGGAACTGGAACAGGCTCCCTAGGGAAGTGGTCACAGCACCAGTCTGACAGAGTTCAAGAAGTGTTTGGACAATGTGCTCAGGCACACGGTGTGATTCTTGGGGATGGTCCTGTGCAGGGCCAGGAGTTGGATTTGATGATCTTCATGGCTCCCTTCCAACTCAGCATATTCTGTGATTCTGAGAACAGCTAGTATGGATTTACCCAGGGTAAATCATGCTTTACCAACCTGTCTTCTTTGACAAAATGACTACATCTATGGATAAGACGAGTGCAGCGGATGCCTAAGGTGAGTCTTTAGCAGTTGTGTACTGCACTCTTGCAACCAAGCTGGGATTTTATTGTCTCAATGGGTAAACTGCTACATGTGTAAAAACACACCTGTACCATCAGCCTATAAAGGATTGAGGCTAATAGCTCATATTCCACCTGGAAGCTGGTTCCAAGTGGCACTGAGAGATCTCATTTGGACCTTGTCCTGTTAAATATTTCAGTCAGTGACCTGGAGGAGGATGGAAAATACACTCTTCTCAAGTATGGGGATGAAACCAAACTGGGAAGTGCGGCCAGTGCATTCAAGGGCAGGACTGACATTTAGAGACACTTACTCAGGCTGGAGCAATGAGCTGACAGGAAAGTCATGAAACTCAACAAGGACAAATGCAAAGACCTGCAGCTGAAACAGGCAGACCTCCTGAGGATCCCCCCTTCCAACCCAGATGATTCCATGATTTACGAGGCACACAAGAAATAACCACTTTCCTTTAACAAATGACTTCTTTTCAGGGTGTGTCTGAATGCCATACCTGATGCAAACACACTAACGTGTAGAATGCTTCACCTGCTGCAGTTGTCATTTCTGTATTGTGCTTCTGGAGTACCAGCATATCAAAAACCATCTGAAATCACAAAACAGAAGTAGTTGTGTAAGTGTAAACTTAACTTTCTACTTTACCAACATTTGCTGCTGAAGCTCATCTTCACTTCTGATAATAACAATGAACATGTATTACAAACATCCAAGGTTGCTGTTTGCTTTCTTGCCTCCTTTTTTTTATTTTTGAATTTAGGTACCAGTAACTTAGAAGCCAAGTTCTTTTAGAAGTCAAGTCTTGGCTTTACAGCATAAATTCACATCTCAAAGCACTGGAACCTGTTGTTGATTTATATCAACTGTTCTTCAGAGAAACATGACACCACTTGTATTTTTCTCCAAAAGCTGCAGATAATGCCAGAGAAATAATGAAAAAAGCCTTTGCTCTTCCAGAATAAAATATGGAATTTTTCCTCAAGTTTTGGAGACTCCTATAGGTTACAGAAAGTCAAACAGGGAACAGATTAGTAAAGAATAATATTATAATTTTAAGTGGAAATTCAGAAATAAGGAATGAAATTATGTTAACTTAGAAGATACATAAAGACAAAATTATGCAAGTTTCTCATNGTGAGTCTTTAGCAGTTGTGTACTGCACTCTTGCAACCAAGCTGGGATTTTATTGTCTCAATGGGTAAACTGCTACATGTGTAAAAACACACCTGTACCATCAGCCTATAAAGGATTGAGGCTAATAGCTCATATTCCACCTGGAAGCTGGTTCCAAGTGGCACTGAGAGATCTCATTTGGACCTTGTCCTGTTAAATATTTCAGTCAGTGACCTGGAGGAGGATGGAAAATACACTCTTCTCAAGTATGGGGATGAAACCAAACTGGGAAGTGCGGCCAGTGCATTCAAGGGCAGGACTGACATTTAGAGACACTTACTCAGGCTGGAGCAATGAGCTGACAGGAAAGTCATGAAACTCAACAAGGACAAATGCAAAGACCTGCAGCTGAAACAGGCAGACCTCCTGAGGATCCCCCCTTCCAACCCAGATGATTCCATGATTTACGAGGCACACAAGAAATAACCACTTTCCTTTAACAAATGACTTCTTTTCAGGGTGTGTCTGAATGCCATACCTGATGCAAACACACTAACGTGTAGAATGCTTCACCTGCTGCAGTTGTCATTTCTGTATTGTGCTTCTGGAGTACCAGCATATCAAAAACCATCTGAAATCACAAAACAGAAGTAGTTGTGTAAGTGTAAACTTAACTTTCTACTTTACCAACATTTGCTGCTGAAGCTCATCTTCACTTCTGATAATAACAATGAACATGTATTACAAACATCCAAGGTTGCTGTTTGCTTTCTTGCCTCCTTTTTTTTATTTTTGAATTTAGGTACCAGTAACTTAGAAGCCAAGTTCTTTTAGAAGTCAAGTCTTGGCTTTACAGCATAAATTCACATCTCAAAGCACTGGAACCTGTTGTTGATTTATATCAACTGTTCTTCAGAGAAACATGACACCACTTGTATTTTTCTCCAAAAGCTGCAGATAATGCCAGAGAAATAATGAAAAAAGCCTTTGCTCTTCCAGAATAAAATATGGAATTTTTCCTCAAGTTTTGGAGACTCCTATAGGTTACAGAAAGTCAAACAGGGAACAGATTAGTAAAGAATAATATTATAATTTTAAGTGGAAATTCAGAAATAAGGAATGAAATTATGTTAACTTAGAAGATACATAAAGACAAAATTATGCAAGTTTCTCATTCTCTCAGCTTGTCTGATGGAAGCTTTTAATGAGCAATCCTCAGAAGTCCCAATATCAGTTTGGTAAGAAAAGATGTCTTAAGTAAAACTGAAGTCTATACAAAAATCAGAAGATAAGCACACAAATTCCACAATTACTTTGTTGCCAGTTAGTAGGAACCTGACTGCTACCAGGTCACTCCAAAATTCATTAAAGCGGAGGGTCCTAAAAGGAAAGTACTGAATGTGATATTGAATTAAGAAAATGTGTAATTCATTAGATACATTGAATAAATGACAGCATTTCCTCTCTAGTTCCCAGCTATGCTCTTTTTCATGCCTTTTCTTTTAGCACTCTACCCAGCCTCCAGTTCACAGAATTCTGGAAGCTTTCTGTTCACAGCTTCACCAGTAACTGCTAAAACTGTCAATCAGTTCAAAGCTCAAGTGCAGAGCATGGATATATAAATTACATTCTGAGAGGCTCAGGTCTTTTGTTTATTGGCAATAATGGATTGATTCCCTCTATGCCTCCATCCTTTTTTGTACTCTAGTCCAATATCTCCAGTTCTTCATGCCCTCTTTCTTCTTAAACTGCCACTTTTTTTTTTTTAGGTGACAGGCTGTTTCTCACTATGTGTGTGACCCTGATTAATCTGGATATGATCACTGTTTGGCCTCTGGATGCTACCTTTATGCAAAAAACCAAAATAACACAAAACATAGATGCCTTACCTTAAGAAAGTGCCTTGTTGCTAGAAAAAGGGTTGAATCTGTTTCTTGTGCTTTTGCACACTGTTCTGCTAACGGTGTTACAGCCTCCAGACAGAGCTGGCAAACCTCTGAGCTCATTCTGATAATGGGTGTCAAAGAATTTAAGTCAGATTTCAATTAAATTGTGGTCAAACTACCCAGCTGTGACACTAGAAAATATCTGAAATGCTTGTATGTTTCAAGGTTTCTTTTCACCACAAAGCTGCTAATTTAAAAAAACACTAGAAAAAAGCGGGGGGAAAAGGGTTCCAACTTCATTATCTTCTTTTATTAGCTACATGCCTTAAGGTAACATAACCCTCTCTGACATAACATTTTCAGAAAGAGTCTCTTATGGTCAAGCTCATCTGTTTCTGACACGTGCCACACATTAGTGAAAATGGTACTCCCATTATGAGAGGGAGAGCCCATTGGCAACCTGACAGAAAATGCTCTGGAGCCAGCCCAGTAGAACAGCAGCAGTGTTTTGTATTACCAGCTGAGAGACTAATTCAGGAATGGCTTTGGGATACCAGCTGAAGGCTTATGAAGTTACACACTCTGAAATGAAGTAATGGAGGAGGGAAGAATGGCTGCCAGAAAAAACTTACACGCTAAGCTACTTAAAGGCTGCGCCCAAGCACCACAAGTCAGAGGCAATTCAGCAAATGCTGGAATCTCAATGGACACTACAGTGAAACTCTCAATCCCCAGAGAGCAGAGTAAGAGTCAGTTACTGATATATAATTATAGATGCAGATATTGATAGAAAAAGAAAAAAAAACCCCAAAGATAAAAAATTGATATTTTTAACAGGTCCTTATAAAAGCAACTTATATATATATTTTTTTAAACATTCCCAAGCTCTATAAAGGATACGATGACATTCCTAACTCCAGTGAGTACATTAAGCTCTTAAAGAGGTCCTCTGGAAGTTGTGGAATTTTCTCAGGGAATATCTCACATATGAAAGTGATTAGTTTGTAATATTGATTACACAGGGATGGAAACTGTCAAAAGAAAAACATGGTATTTTTAGATTTAATCACATAACTATTCTGGCATAATTTTCAACTGTAGAAAGAGACAGGACTGATGCTTTGCACTGAAGAAAAGACAATTTTAGTAGGAAACTCAAGTCATTAGAATGGCTACAACTTCATATAAATACAAACTGTGGTACAATAAAAGATGATTACTAAAGATAAACAGTTGATGGTGGCAGTCTGGTATCTGTTCTATACAAATCAAAGGAGATTCACTTCAGACATGGACAAATCTAGTCCTGTGGGTAAAAGCCTTGCGAGCCTTTGGAGCAGAATTGAGGGGGTCCCAGGGTACATTTTCAGTTGGACCTAAAACGGACACAGCCCTCGTGCTCAGCAAGTGCTACCGGATGAGAAGCCATGCGAAGAGGGGACAGCTCAGACACCCTTCAGAAATGTTCCCCTGGTTCAAAGCAAAACATGAACACAGTACAACCCAGTGAAATGCTGCCATCCCATTGTTTCATATTTTACTGTTCTACTGACAAGCTGCTGATGCTTACAAATTGAAAGTCATCTGTATTGTGAGAATAAATAGTTACTTTTAGCTAATATCTCTGTTTATGCTTCTTGTCACATTTCTGACACAATCAGAAAAAGGACTCCATACGCCACATTTCAGGTTTGGCTGTTGATCTGCACAGACTTGCTTGCAGAAGAAAAGTTTTGTTTAGGACCTTCAGATACACATTTTCTCAGCTTACTCTTTGAAAAGAAATACTGTATCTAGAAGTATGAAATAGTTATTTACATTTATGAAGTCTAGACAATTCAACTTATGGAGGTGGAATGCATATAGAAATGAATTCTGGGAATTCATTACTATAAAGCTTTCATATTCTAGCAGCTCTGTGTAAAAATATACTTACCTTCAGCAGATCTTGTGACATTNTATAAAAAATATATATATATAAAAATATTTGCATACGCTTTAATATCTTTTATAAACAGAAAGAGGAAAAAAAAGGGAGAGCTAATATAGAAAATTCTGCAGTTTGGATATTGCCAAGTTTTCTCCAGTTACAGGTTAAGGCCTGTGTTTCCCATCAACTCGCAGTGACCTTACTTTTATAATTTCTGCATTGAGTCAGCAGCAGTATGTAGAAAACTTGCAATGCATTTGATCTCTGGGCATTGCATCTCGGTTTTATTCACATTACTTCATTTCATGGTAAGTATTTTACAGTGTTTTCCACACAACTAACATCCAGATCTCAAAGCAAATACTTTACATAGCACTGGGTTGTCAATTCAATGGACAAAGTCTAAATCTGGTTCTGTACTTTTGTTGTGCATGCATGATGAAAAAATAAAATGATGTACTGCATTTTGGAGCACAAAGTTCTCTCTTTCAAGACGTACCTCAGAAAAGCAATGAATATCAAAACATGCTTGGTATCAAACTGAACCTGCCTGGGTTGTAATCTGTGCAAAGTGTAGAGAACATGGTGAGATATGAACCATGCAAATGCATTTTGGCTTATTCAAAAGCAATGCACCACAGCTAACTGCCAGAAAACACTCGGGACAACTGCAATTTTAAGTGGCAAATACATGTAAGAAAGTATCAGGCTGGGATACAAGAAGGAACTCTTAACTACACCCACAAATCATAAAGCATGTTCTGTGAAAGAGGAATACAGAAGACCCTCACATGATGGAATTTTAATGAGCTCAGCATTTCACAAATGTTCAGTCCCATACTAAGAAGACAATCCATCTGCTCTCTTGCACTACTTTGCTACTCCAACTCCTCTATGTGCTTTTTGTTATAAAACTGCTGGTACAACATGTTCAGACTTGCAACATTCAGATTTCAAGCTGTTTTATACATCCCCAATTTATTTTATGGCAGCAATAATTTCAGATGTTAGAATATTGTGAAAAAGTCCTTCCTTTGCTTCTTAAATAGCAATTTCCATATCCTGATCTTATCAAGCCTAAACTTCAGCTTTTACTTTATATAGACTGAACACAAGCCCCAAAATGGTTCTTACAGTTTAGAAAACAACTTGTGGTTCATCAATTATCAATTTCTTAATACCTGTATCACTGAAATCTATGAATTCTTTTGATAGAAGATTAGTGAGAAGCTCCATAATAAGAAGGAGATCCTGGTACTGGTCTTCTTCTGCTGTAACATCTATCCGTTGTCGACCTAGATTATTCTTGGAATACACCTGGAGCAGAGTTAGGCAGGCCTCATACAAGTTCATGGCTTTGGCCTATAAAACAATGTTACATAATAAGAAAATTTCCATATGCTAAAAGTGACACGCTTTGTTTTAAGATGTCATTACTTGGTAGACAATACTTCAAGATTTTAATTTCAGTATATGACCACCTTTGTACCAACTGTACACGAAATCATCAAGGAAACAGCCACCTGAGACAATAAGAACACTTAGAGCCATATATTGATGTGTTACTGTTTAAAAGAGCAAAAAATTGCTTTTCTTGATTCCTCAGTCTTAATCCAGACAAGAGTGGCTTGGGACAGACTGACACATCTCACTAATCTCACAAACTAGATTACCAACAAAATCTCCTGGGGACACACTCTACTTACAGAAGTTTGGAGCCACAATACACTGTTTGTGCATATCCAGTTTGGAATAGGCAGGAACTCTTCCAGATGCAAAAACAAAATTAGCCAACAGTGCGAAGATGTAAGTGCATAAACTCAAAATTTTAACTGTTAACTTCTTGGGATCTATTAATGCCTTGTCCAGGACTAAGGCAGTGTCTCTATGGTATGCATTTGCCACAAAAAACAGTGCTGCAATTCTCCTAGACCACACTTCAGTGAAGTTTGATATTGTTATAGAAAAGTACTCAACATAGTCTGTCCTCTTTTGCCACCCATGCATAGAGTTAGAGTAGTGATGAATTGTGGTTAAATTTATTGGTTAAAAGAAACCAGTCTAAATGTCCTGCTTTTAATCTTTGCAAGTGTACATTTTAAAACAAAGGAACTCCTTAACAGATGTGTCCATATAGTCTTTCTTTCTCTCTATAAAAATCACTACATTTTATTTTGTTTAAGGAATAGCACTGTATACACATTTACACACATGCAGTGCACATACACATGCTGCCCCCTCCTTCCCCTTCTGGTTGTATTTACCTCTCCAAGATAGCAAATCTGTTTATGTGCAACTTCAACAAAGACTTCTATTATGAGATTGACAGTCTCCGGTGTGTTTTTGTATACTTCCATTAATCCAATGCAATTATTAAGGAAGTCCATAAGGAAATTGAAGAGAATTGCTACGTTATCAATCTGGGTAGCCTCAGCAATGCCACAGAGTGCTTCTAATGTAGCAGTGATTTCCTGTTTCACTTCCTCCTCCTGACAGATCTGCTGAAAGTTTTCTTGGTTTATCACATTCAAGAATCGCTGCTGAAGTGGCTGAAGAACCTTGAAATTTTTCAGAAAAGTCACATTAAGATAAGCATACTATTACATAAGATGTGAGGTTTAAATAATTTAGCAATTATTGCTTTTGGCATGGCAGTACAAGAATCAATCAGTTCAGAATCAATGGCTCAGTTATGTTATTATCTATCACATTAATGTAAGCAGAAGTGGTAGTGAATAGTGTTTCTCTTTGTCCATCATGGCCTGCAGGTAGGTGTCAAAATGAGCACCTCCATAAATATTTTAGGTAATTTTGTAGTGTTTAAACACATGACAATGGCTTTCTCTGGCTCAAAGCATTTGATTCCCTTCAAATTCAGCATTAGGGGAAAAAAATTGTTACAGCTCGTTAATGAAACCATTAAGATTAATGCCCACAGTTATCTTTGCCACATTATGATTCTCAATAGTGAAATCACTTCTCTTCATCTGTATTTGGAAACAATTTAGAAACTTCCATTAAAATAGTTAAATGTTTTTTCCCAATTACTTTCAGTGCATTACAGTCTTACCTTAAATCAGTAATTTTGTAGCTCTGCCAATAAAAGCAAGTTTTTCCCAGAAGGTCAATGCTTTACAAAGTCATGTGGTGCTTCCTGATGCCATTTTGGCTACTTTCTAGCATCAACCTTTCTGGCATTAAATATCTGAGCTTTAATGGAGCCAGGGCACAAAGAGCTGGTAAAGATTCTTCATTATGTTCCACATCAGCTTTTAAATTACTGTCATTATCATTAAGTGGCAACAGAATAATTCATAACACCATAAAATTAAAATGAAAGGAAGAAATGTCCCAGTGCAAGGGAAATTTTTAATCTTCTGTAATAGTCTCTTTCAAACATATTGCGCTACTGTCTGCTTCACAAATGCTCCAATTAATTATTAGTGGTTTCTCTTTAGGTTGAGGTATTTTAGATACAATTTAGATACAATAGATACAAGTATTGACCAAAGAGAAAATAATTTTAAAAATCATCAGTATTAAATATCAAATATGTTATACAAATAGATTTTGTGTCACTATAAAATTCCCTAAACTAACTTGTTGTACTGCTTGCTTATATGGAGGTAACAGAAGTATCAAAATAGCTTACCTCTGTCCAGTATTGTTGCTTTGTTTCTGTATCCATATGAGCAAAACCTCCTAGAACTAAAGCTTTCATTAGTGTTCTCTGCACAGAACTAGACAAATAGTGAAGAGGAGGGCTTCGCCTTGCAAACTGTTTAGCTAAATTCCACCAGTTTTCACACTGAATAACTAAGTTTGCCCTAAAAGAGGGGGAAAAAATTCATTAAAGACTTCACAAAATTGTATGAACAGAGCACATCAGGTTTCTAGCAGTTGCCAGAAGTTTTTCGTTGCTATTTTTTAAAAATTCCTTTATTCTGAGGCTAAATTGCCTTTTGATTTTCATCTTACTAATGTCTCAGCTCTCAGATTTCTAAAGTATATATTCTGAAAATAGATCAATTCATACAGGAGAAAAGCAGGGAAGTGCTTTAGTTTTACACACATACACACACAGTTAATGGACATATTGCATGGATTAAAAGCTTAGTCTCATTATGCCATAATAAAATAAGCAATTTATTCCAAAACTAGCTCCTGTGGAGTTTAATTTTTTTTAAAAAAGAAAAATCCTCAAGCATTCAAAATCCTCATACTTCAGAACAGTCTTTCAGTAGACTCTGAATGCACGACTGCGTGTATAACTGCATGTCAATTGACAGAAATAAAGCATTCAAGAACTTCCTGCTTCACAGTTTGCAATATAAAAGAAAACCTTTTGATAGTTGTCTGAATCCACAAAATCCTGTATTTAAAAAAATTTAGGTTTACAAAACATATTTCATACTGGCTTAGCCAGTATCTGAACTCCAAATCAACAAAAATTAACAGTAACACAAAAATCCTTGCACTAAGAGTGGAGACCAGGAGAGTTTTCCTTTCTCACTGTTTAAGAGTGAAGCACAAAAGTAAGAGAAGGAGAGTGCACTTCTAAACAGTAATAAAAAGTAGGTGATGTTTTGTCAAATACAGGTCTCACTCCTCAGCTTGTCAGACAAGTTTGTGGTGTTTTTTTCAGTTATAGTATGTTACTAATGTAATTGGACTTACAGAGACATGAATATGAAGCGCCCTATATCTGGATTACTGTGGCCAAAAAACTTTAAAGGAAGCAAAAGAAACTTTTTGACTTCCAGAGGTATAGCAACTTACCGCTCTCTCCTTTCCACTAATGTTACTAGCAGTTGTACAGTATCATTTGCAAGGTCCTGCTCTGAACTCCACACTGCCAGGTTACTGATCACTTTTTCTAAAAGGTAACCCACAATCCACTGGGAACCCTCTGTATCAGCACCAAATGCTGTACTAAATGGCAGACTTATCTATAAGAAAAGCATTAAAATGAGTGAGTTTTACAGAAGCCAGAACCCCAAAGTGTATGGCAATCATTGTCAGCAAATTCTTTTCAGGCTGTCACTTCTCTCCTACTTAAATTAACACAAATGTTACATAGACAAAGGCAAAGAATACCTGTAACAGAAAAATCTTTGCCAAATTTATCTTGCGATTTTAAGCAAAACGTCTAAAACAAAGAAAAGTTTCAACCTCATTACAAAATCAGGTTTGAGTACGTCTAGCTTTTAAGGCCAATGAAAGTTCAAAAGCTTTAATAATTAAAAGAAAGATCCCCAAATCACCTCCCAAAAGTGTTTCCATGAATTTAAGACAATTCCTCAAAATTCAGTGGTAGAAATTATTAGAAATAAACCTAGTTCTTGAACTATATAGAAACTTGTAAAAAATAATTTTCACCTCGATTTTTCTGCATGTGCTTTCTGCAGATGGTTCTTTCAATCTACACATCTTTTAGGAAAGATGTCACACTCCGGTCCTGGCACATTAAAATATGCTTCCTTGAAATTGCCTGTTCTCCTATCTTTAAAGAAAGTTTCTCAAGAGTGAAATCCAAAGACTTTCTAGTGATTGTACAGGGGCTTCCTGCCAGCACACCTCTAATGCTTCTACCTTTAAGAACTCATGATATATACATGACTGAGCATAAGGTTTAAATAGAGGTTTCAATCACTTTCACATGTCAACACAAACTAAATGTGTGCATTTCCTAGACACTGTTTTGTTTCTTCACATTGTTTTTCACATGGATCTCCTTCTAACATGATCTCCAATTCTTGTCCAAGTGGTACCTTTATGAATTCTTAGCTGTGCTATATGTATGAGCTGCGTAATATGACTCTAAATATTTACAAGTCTATGTGATACCTACTGTTGTTAAGGAGAGGCCTCCTGAAGTGTTAGTATTCTTAGTTGCTTCTATAGTGGGAATAAAGGGGAGGAGGAGGAGACTTCTCAAAAATTAGAGCCAACAGGACCTCCTCAGGATGGGTGGCCTCTGTGAGCTATCTGGATTACAGTTAGTTCGATAAGCAAAATCAGGATCTAGTTCTAATCACGATTAGTGCTGTCCAAGCACAGTAAGAAGTTGCCCTTTACAAAGAACACACCATTGAAACCATGATATATACAATGAGAATGAGGAGAGAAAGTAGCATGACATTAGCTAATGTATACTACCTTGTGATGGTGTTAAATATCTAACTCAGAATCACGATCAAGAGCAATCACAGTATTAGAGATGAAATGTAAAATCTGATGGATAGTCACAATTTATAACATCACTGCAGTCAGTGAGTTGCACTCACTACACAGCTCAGGAGCACTATGTTATTCTGATATGGCAATGGCTACCAAAAAAAAAATCACATTTACAGCAAAATGTGCAAGAAAAGTCCCCTAACAACTTGTATTTCTAATTAGCAAATGGAAGAAAATATCAACTTTCAAACAAATTCCAAAATAAATCACAACCCATTTAACATTAAAAATATTTTAGCATTACACTTTTAAATAGTTACACTGACATCTACATCCACAGGATAATATTATTGCTAATACTCATAAATAAATTCATAAAAGTTATGTCCTTACCTGATCATACAGCTTTTCATCTACTAGAAGATAAGTCTTTGCCCAGCGCTTGAGAAACCATACAATATCTTTGCCCATCTGGGGGCTCAGGAGGTGTGTGAGATTTGCCCTTATTGCTCTAGATTCTACTTCTGACACTCTTAAAATAGCAGATAACAACCTGCAGATTTAAAATACAGTGAAGATGCTGAGAGTGGTCTTTGGAGAAGTAATGCAACTACCAAAGCCACTTTCATTTTTCACAAAATATGACAGAAGGATCAGGATAATAAAAAACACTTCAACTCTAATCAAGTAAAAAGCACCTGAATTTATTGGTTTTGAAATGCAAGGCGAGTGAGTGAGAGAGAATAGACTGGCAAATATCCTCCAAAAAATTAGACTTATGCTTTTAAAGATAAGATTTAAAAGTAATTTTGACATCAAAATTACTGCAACAAAGAATCCTCACAAACATTGTGACAAATGGACTACTTGGGAGTGCCTGAAAAGCTGTTTCAAAAAACTGCTTTTCCCTTCCTTGCACCAAAAAAGTTAGTGACCAAATGGGTTCTAATTGTGCAGCGTTTGCAGGGTGACACATACCAAAAAACAAATACAGAAATGACCAGATATTTTTCTCTTGTTCATTACTGCAGGGTAATAGTCTGAAATAGTAAATCACCCGGTGACTGCATTAACACAATCAGTCCATAAAACTGCATTAAATACTAGCTTTTGTAGTATGTCAAATTTTGTAAGAATGTGATTGTACACAAGAAATTTAGGAGTTGACACAGTGGCCTATTTCTTGAAGACATGTCAGAGTTACTGCCAAAGGGTCTCAAACCTCTCCTTATCTAGATCTGGTTTTATTCCTACCACCACTGAGACACTGCATCAAGAAGTCCTGTTTGGTGGCCATTTCTTAAAGCAGACAATAGTAAAAAGTGAGCAATATTCAAGCTTCTAAACACTAGGCACATACATCACTGCTAATGAAGATCCACTTTTTCTACCTTCTTCCCAGAAGAAAACATTTAAAGAGCCCAACAACTAATCTTGTGTGAAGACTCTTCCATGTCAACTAAGAGTGGAATGCAATCTTCTGAAGTGTGAGGATTCAAACTGAGGAGTCCTTTGTGAGCATCAACCTTCTTGCAAAAAGAGAAGGGAAATCTCTCCTGCTTCTTTTATAGGCCGACAGTGATGCATGCACATAACTGACAAAAATTCTACACACCCTGAGGATCAATTTTGCTGCTACTGCCAAGCTTGGGCAGTAACTCATGTTCAGAGTAGAGAAGCTCACTAATGTTCTGGACAGCGTTTGCCTAAGCTGTATGTATTATCTAAAGATTTTGATCTGCCAACTTTTTTTGCTTAAGTATCTTTAAGGATTTTCTGTAATAGATCAAAGACAGGTTCTCAGTAGAGATATAAAAAGCATTTCTGTTTATTTCCTTTGGCTCATGACCTCTGTTAAGACTATCAGGTCAATCTTTCCTTTTTCAATGTTCAGTGTGTACATATTGTTTACTTTTCACATTCACAGAAGTCTACTCACATTCTAGATTTGGGTTTTTTTTCCTCTGAAAAAGCATTTAACACACTTAATAGTACAAGATGCATCCTTACCTAATTACAGAATCAGTTCTGTTGTACCCTGGGATGGAAGAGGCCTTTTCTCCTGGAGATCCCAGAATCTGAAGCGTGGTATTGATGTCAACCTCAGCTGAATGTTTAATGGAATATTCCATTACTTCTGGAGGTATTAGCGGAGTCTCTCCCTGAGTATCATTAGCCAAGAGGTAGCCTTACATTAAAAAAGAAAGAGTGATCACAACCTTCTACCCTAGGTTAACTTATGGCTTTCTGATTAGAGAATCCATAGGCTTAATTGCAGACATCACACCAGAATCAAAATGTTTGTACAGACCCTGACTAACAGTGCTTAAATGCATACAAGTTAACTTTAGAATCCTTAAAGCCATTCAGTAGGAAAAAACGTAAAGTGACAAGAAATCAAGACTGGAAAAAGAAACCATCAATTTAAAAACCAATAAAAAGAGAAGTTTTGCTTCATGTAAAAGTGCTACAGTCAATTCATCTACTTGGGGGAGGGACAAAACAACATTTTGTTGTCATTTTCTTCTTCTTCTGCTATGTGGTAAAAAAGCCTTGATTTTACAGCTTTCCCACTGAGTCCATATCATTTGGGACTTCTGTTTTGCTAACATTTCAAATCTGTCAGTCTTTCAGACCTCAAGTACATGTGCTACAACACAGTTTTCCTCGCCTAGCAACTGCAGATCAGGTGAAGCATGGGTTTTCATAAAATACTCTGGGATCTAGATAATATTGATTCCAGCTTTAGTTGTAGTTTTCAATATCTGAGTTCATAACTATCTGTGAGCTACAAACTCCATCTCACAGTGTAACAAAAATATTATAAACACATTCATGTCAACATCTGAGATCAACTAAAACATCAGATCTTCAAAAAAGTACCACAAAATATTTCATGTATTATACATTTCTCCTAGCAAAGTACAGACTGTCTTTAGTTGTTATTGTGTTTGCAAACTTAAGTAAAATATTTCCATCTAAAAATCAAACCCAAAAAGGTTCTAAATTCAAGTTCCCTGAAACATAAGAAAATGGCAGGTCATGGATCATCAGCACAGAGAAATTCGAGAACTTACTTGATTCTCTGTCACCACTGAGTACCACCACTACCTTGATTTCATGCTGGTTCCCTTATAAAGCCATGTGCACCCAGACAACACCACCGATACCATGAATTGACTAATTTCTTGAACAGGTTGACTGATAACACAACTCAAAAAAACTATAACAAAATTAGTTGCAGGAATTTCCACCGTACATTGATGAAACTTTTACATGAGGTAATCTATTTAGAGATAATATTCCTGTTACTCAAGGCAGACAATAGTAAGACAAAGACTTTGCAAGTCCTGTATATAAGATGAAATCATCGTAAGGGATGAAATGTATAGTCAGCTGAGAGTAGTTGATATACAGGGATTTTTTTTTTTTCCTGAGATGTTCCAGCTGCAGTAAGACTACCGGAATAAGTACTATTTAAAGCTGTTCACTAACCTGTGACTAAAATAAGCCAATGAATATCCTCATACAGGTCATCAAGCACTTTATTGTCAATTGAACCTGATGCTGGTGAGGCAAGTAACTGCTGCTGATGTCTTTGCAACTGTCCATGGAGCCTTGTCACTCGGTCTTCTAACAAACTGTGGACAAATAACAAGAAAGTGACTTCACTGTTTTTAAACTGTTTTGGCAAAGTCAGGCTTTTCCTATGTGATAGCTTTATTGATTTGCATTCATGACTATTTTTTTTGTACTTACCTTGTGAGAAGAGGTATGCAGTGTTCTGCAGCAATCCTCCCCAGCATGCCTACACTGGCCAACTGGTCACAGAACTGGTCTCTATCATCTTCCTGCAGCTCACTTATTTCTTCTTCTTCCCGAGAGGCCACACCATTGGCAGTCTTCGGTTATTTCAACAAAATTAGAAGCAACCAGTTAGGGTCACATTTGTTAAATACATTATCAGCACCATTTTCTGCATTATTTTGGCTCTTTCTTGCAAGGTAATTTGCATATATGAACAACAGACTCATACTAAATTAGACACAGAAGAGTTAAACAGAGTCAACATGGGTTCATATTGTTTTAAAATCAGCATTTCACAAACTCATTAGCAAAATGCCACATTCAGTTCATTTGCTAACATTTCAATAGTTCTCAGTTGTCTGAGATCTTACATAAATCACGTAATAGACAGTATTTTTCATGATGAAATGAATGTTAGCCCTTTCATTAAAGATTTTCCCATACCTACTGTTTGAGGGGATGTAGTAGTAAAAAGGTACTGCTAAATTTTAAAAAGAAGTATCCTAAAAGTAAATGCTATAATCTCAAAAAACAGCAGACTAATGATCTTGACGATCTTGGTTTTATTTCTTGCTGATGCAGGACTTGCACTGTTCAATTTCTCAAAGCTTATCTTGGCTGCATTATAAAACTATTTAAATTATAATCAGATCTTATTCCTTGAAGAGATGAACCATGATATGCAGAAACCAAGTATAAATACTAAAAGTGTTTCTTTCTTATCTCTTAAATAATCATTAATTTTATGCAAGTAACAAAGTAAAATACAAGAGGTGGAGAAAGCCATCAGTCTGCTTTATTTCTATAGAGGCCCTGGAAAACTGAATCCACACACAACTCCTTATGCAAATTGCTTTTAATCCATCTTTTCTTTATGTAACCCAGCAAATCATTCTCTTTTGGCAACTTCAAAGTTGCAGCTGTTTACTGAAGGGTGAGCCTCTGCTCTCAAAGCAGAGACTGAAAGTTCCTGTTACTGCTTTGATATTGAACAAGAAGCATTCTAAAATGCCAGCTGTGGCTTTTAAAGGTTACCCATGGGATAAATGGCTTATCTCACAGAATGACATGAATTAACCTGTGTATACAAGTTATGTCAAGACTGCCTGATATGAATTCAAAGTTCTCTTGTGAAATATTCCTCTCAGTTTTGGCACTGTTATTACCATCTGTTACATATTGAGACAGCAGAATTATATTTTACATAGTGCTTTTCAGAATGAGGCACCTCTGAGATCTTTGAACAGCATCAAATTAAAGAGAGATTTTATACAGTTATTGAATTGAATCTATGCAGTAACTAATTCATCCAACATCTACATCCAACTTTCTGCATAAGAATCTATTTTAGTAAGATTCAGATTCCTGGCAAATAGGCTGATCACCTTTCTTTCTCAATGGCTCAAGAGATACTTGATGTACTTTTAAGTTTTTTCTAGATAGTCAACTGTTCAAAAATTCAACTGGGAGTTTATTTTATCCAAAATGACCACATGATATTCCAAGTTTCTTCTACTTTGAGCATAGTCAGTCAACATTTTTTCAGATTTTTATGCATGTCAATTATATTTTGAATACAGTGCATGGGAGGCAACAATCATAAAAAAGGCCCCCAATTTCACTGAGAATTTTAACTAGAACACTAATCCAAAAGGAAGGTCAAAAGTTTAGTTGTATCTGTGGAAAGAACAAGACACACATTGATTTGAGTTACAGGTTTACATACTTTCTTTTTTTTTAAGCAATTTCCAACTTTGCATTCCTTTAGTTCCTCTCCAGAATGAGAGAAACAGACTGGAAAATCACAACTGAGTAACAAGTTCAGCAATTTTTTTATTTCCGAAGTCACAAATGGCAATTCTACACTAACTGCCTTGAGCTACACAATATACACACACCAAAAGACATGGGCCAATTACTGTATGTTGTCATCAAAAACTACTACAATGAAGGCTTACCAAATTCCTTGTGCCATCAGGAGCAGCTAGATGGCACTGAATGTAGGAATTAAAGACTTGAACAGCATGTTGGGTAAAGAAACCTTTATGGAAATGTTTGTCATCTTGGACCAAAGTAAGCCAAGATTCCAGCAACTTATCATATGCCTCCATATATACCATGTCATCTTTGTCAAGCTGTAAGAGATGAAAAAAAAACCCAAATAAAAAATCTTATTCCTAAACTAAACCAGAGGAACACAGGTGTATTCACCATTATTTTACAGATGTTCTTCTACTGTTGAAACAAACACAAAAAAATCAGTCACAAAACCGATCTAAGGATAGCCAAGAAAATATCAGAATGAACGGAAGCAATGTATCAAAAAGGTCACTGCAGCTTTCATGCCTGCTAGGCTTTAAAAACCTGTCAATGTGTTTAGCTATTTCTCTTCACCTGATAGTGCATATAGATTTATAGGTATTCCACTGTTTCTGAAATAAAGAGAGAGAAAAGACAATGATTCTCAGTTCCAGAGGAAATCACTACAAGATTGCAAGTGTTCAAGAAACCTTATTACAGATAGCCATTTTGATGATGAATCATAACTTCTCATTCTATGAACAAACCAAAACCCAATTAATTTGTACAGAATAAGCCTGCAACTCTAATTCCTTAGTGCATTTCAACTGATGTTTCTTGTTTTTAATTATTCATGTGCTTCTATATAGTACACAAGTTGCAAAAGGAAATACCTTATCTGAAAAACAAAGACCTGAGTTGCAGGCAAACTAAAGAATCCAAACAGCAAAGAGACAATTTATTTTTAAAAGTATTTTTNCATTCCCAAGCTCTATAAAGGATACGATGACATTCCTAACTCCAGTGAGTACATTAAGCTCTTAAAGAGGTCCTCTGGAAGTTGTGGAATTTTCTCAGGGAATATCTCACATATGAAAGTGATTAGTTTGTAATATTGATTACACAGGGATGGAAACTGTCAAAAGAAAAACATGGTATTTTTAGATTTAATCACATAACTATTCTGGCATAATTTTCAACTGTAGAAAGAGACAGGACTGATGCTTTGCACTGAAGAAAAGACAATTTTAGTAGGAAACTCAAGTCATTAGAATGGCTACAACTTCATATAAATACAAACTGTGGTACAATAAAAGATGATTACTAAAGATAAACAGTTGATGGTGGCAGTCTGGTATCTGTTCTATACAAATCAAAGGAGATTCACTTCAGACATGGACAAATCTAGTCCTGTGGGTAAAAGCCTTGCGAGCCTTTGGAGCAGAATTGAGGGGGTCCCAGGGTACATTTTCAGTTGGACCTAAAACGGACACAGCCCTCGTGCTCAGCAAGTGCTACCGGATGAGAAGCCATGCGAAGAGGGGACAGCTCAGACACCCTTCAGAAATGTTCCCCTGGTTCAAAGCAAAACATGAACACAGTACAACCCAGTGAAATGCTGCCATCCCATTGTTTCATATTTTACTGTTCTACTGACAAGCTGCTGATGCTTACAAATTGAAAGTCATCTGTATTGTGAGAATAAATAGTTACTTTTAGCTAATATCTCTGTTTATGCTTCTTGTCACATTTCTGACACAATCAGAAAAAGGACTCCATACGCCACATTTCAGGTTTGGCTGTTGATCTGCACAGACTTGCTTGCAGAAGAAAAGTTTTGTTTAGGACCTTCAGATACACATTTTCTCAGCTTACTCTTTGAAAAGAAATACTGTATCTAGAAGTATGAAATAGTTATTTACATTTATGAAGTCTAGACAATTCAACTTATGGAGGTGGAATGCATATAGAAATGAATTCTGGGAATTCATTACTATAAAGCTTTCATATTCTAGCAGCTCTGTGTAAAAATATACTTACCTTCAGCAGATCTTGTGACATTAGAGGCAGAACTAGATTAACCCCATATAAGACAACATCTGCTGCTGATACAGATCTATTTGTAACTTGCCCAGGCTCATGTCCTCTAAATACTTCATCTGCAGGAAAGACAAAAAATATTTTGTATAAAAGGAAGATTAAACATATTGAAGTAACAGTCCCATTTCTTTATAATACAGACATTTTTAAAAATAGGACTAGTCCCCTCTCTCCAAACAAAACCATGAGGCACTGTATTAAAATAGAAACTTAGTGAGTGGAGGCTGTCACATCACTCTATATNATGTAACTATCAACTTTTTGTTTTGATGCAAAAATTGAACATTTGTAAATACTTCCAACTTCAAATAACTTCAGTGTGACTGTACAGATAAACAGCCTGCTAAACTTCTTTGAGGAAGTCTTACAGGATGGCTTACAGAAGTTACTCTGAGATAGCAGAGCTTAGTAAAATGGTTCAGTGATGAAATAAAGAGATATTAAGGCCTTAATCATGCTCCAGACACAAGAATTCCTGACTTCCAGTGAAGTTACAAACATGGTTGGATGAACAGGCAAGGAAAAGAAAACACTGGCTGGATGACTGATTAAGAGGAAAAACTGATATCACATTGGAAGCATTCCAAGATAGCTTCACAGCATCCTTTTGTAACTGCAAAGTTGTCATATTTCCAGAAGTTAAAATATGGGACATACTGATGCAATTGTGAAAATAAAACCTGAAGATGACAAGGAGGGAGGCAAAATTGTATTCAATGCTAACATAAACCATAAATTTAGGAAGGATACCACAACATGTCTTTTTAAAACTTGACTAAAGGACACACGAATTTATAGACAGTCATTCAATCCTGAAGTATTTTCACATGTATGTAATATATTTACATCTATAACTTACATATATGACTTTTAATAATTTTTAATAATTGAGAGCATAAACAAACAGATATGGTTTTATGAGCAACAAACTACTCTCAAATATATCCAATTCATTTATTTGAAAAGGTAATAAAGAAGTTAATACCATGAAGAAAAATTATTTTAACCCTCTGAGATATTCTCATAAGCAACCTAGGACTAATAAGTACCTCCATAAAATAAATGCCCAAACAGTAAAAAGATTTTATCCATATTGAACCAATCTGGTTCCAAAGAAACCTTACTAAAAAATCCCAACCCTAATTTCAGATTAGCTACAGCTGGGCTACCAAAGATGTCATCATGCAGGCAAAGTGCCGTGCTGTAGACTGGGAGCAGAATCATTCTGATGGATCAGAACTCAGATCTTCAGGAAAGGCAAGATAAACCCAGTAAATTTAAAGGAAAGATGCTTAATTCCTCTTAATTTCCTCTATGGGAAACAAAAAGAAATTTGGTCCTTCTTCCTTCCTAGTTTGCTGACCCTTTGAAGAAAAAACACTTTGAAAGTTTGTCAAGCAGCAACAAGCTGCTAAGAGTTGGAAGCACAGCGAGGGGACCAAATTCAGAATAGTCTCTGTCATCACATGACATTTAAAAAAATATCACTAAACAGGAACAGTACATTAATATTCATTTTGAGAAAAAGAAGCCTTTGATATAATTTTTATTTGACTTTTCATCCAACATCCTGCTCATACTCTTCACTAATTCAGGTGGACTATTTGATTCTACTTCTGCATAAGCATTAAGTGTTGAGCAAGGCAGAGCATAGCTGTGGATGAGCATCTTCTCTCACACCCAGTGCCATTAAAGGAAGAGATTACTGGTCCACCTTGCCCCATAAACTAGCCCTCAGCACTGCTGAAGCTTACTGCCCTCCTTCCACCAGTGTAGCTGTTCAGGCAAATGTTTCAACTTCCTTCAGCCAATCTCTCCAACCCAACCAGCAGGTTAATTCAAAAGACGGATTTGAACATAACATTTGGATTGTGGGGTTGTCCCAATAGTTGAAAATCAGTATTAGATGCTTTAAAGTGGTTTGCATATTTTGATTCAGGACCTCCATATTTTGACAGTTTTCACAGCAGGTCTTCCCCATCAAGCACAAGGAATCTACTTAGTTGTTTCTGCCATGTTCACATGGTATGCTCTGCTGGCATATGAAGTAGCAGAAATACGGGGGAAAACAGCTTTACCAACCAGAAAAGCTTAAGGAGTACACCTGCCTGCATTCTGCAGCATTTCATATTTCTGAAAAGCTCCAGTAATATTATCTGAGGATTCTACTGAGCCCAACACACATGGTATTTTATCTGTCAGAAAGCCCTTATTAATTACAGACAGCACATGAGCTCACAGAAAGTATCACTGCATGCATTCTAAGAGAAACTTGGGGAACACATTAGCCATGGCTAGAATATTCCTAAGCCAAAAGATTGTTTTCAGGGATGCAAAGTAGTACCTCTACAGGCACAACACATGGTATCATTGCACCAGATAGTGGTACAAGCTAGCGTAAGCTCTTGCTGAGAGATTAAATGCTTTAAATGGCATCACGTTGAGCACTATTTTCATTAACCATGATTGTGTATTCCAGTTCTCAAGTAACAATACACTGAGGAAACAACATCTCTTCAGTTCTTTTGAATTTAAATGATAGCTGCCTATGGTTTTGCTGAATCTTATAAAGGCTTCAGAAGCACTTCTAAATGTATTGGTGAGCACTAGAATATATATTCAATATTCTACTAGAAAATCTCAAAAGCAGACAAATTTTGACCAATAAGGTTTAGAAAGGAGCTGTATTTTAGATTCTAAACTTAAACACAATTTTTTGATTAAGACATTAAAAAAAGAGAAAAGTTTAAGTGAGCACTGGACCAAATAAAATGCATTTTAACCTTGCAGCAAAGACATGATCTAATGTTCTGCAGTGCATGCTAATTAATACACCAGCGCTCTCTGGTAAAAAAACACATCCATCAACTTTGTAACTAAATACTTCTATAATTATTTTCAAACTCAGGCAATTAACCTCTATCACTATACCAAACTGTCAAAACAAAAAAAATCATACTTTCTCATAATAGCGGGGAAATATTGGTTAGTATCTTGATAGTATAATTTTAAATCTATAGCCACTGCACATAAACAGCTTAAGTGCAAGACATTTGCCCTAATTCTTACTTTTTTTTCCTTAAACTATGTGTCCTTGGTAGTTTTTATTTCTAATGCAACTTTTAGGAGCAGAACACTTGGGCTACGCCAACTGCTCTCTAATGTTACAAACAAAGTTTGAAAGAAAAAAATCCTCTTAGTTCTTGTGCCAGATTTGTACACACAATTACCATTTGAACTGTATCAGCAATGAAGAGATGATCTGAACAACTTAGAAGTACGATGTTAACAGACCTTAAAGGCTACATTCACTTAAAACAGAAACTCCTGACCCAGAACTCTAGGCAGCAGTTAAGTTTCAGTCTGTCCATATGTTCATGTAGTAATTTTAAACTTTCAGGACTGCAGCTCGTTCATTATTTACAACAGTAAGTCAGCAATACTTAAGACTTTAATATTTTAAATGAACCCATTCACTTAAAAAATTAAGATGCACTTTAAATCAAAACGAAGTCTGAAAGATGCACACAGTGTGTAATTATGTTCATTACATTGTGTGAAATAAAAAGAAAATCCTCTCATATGTGATTTTAGAAATATCTAGGACAAAACCACTGAATTCACAACAGTTATTAACAAAATAGCCAAATTCTCGCGTCACTTATGCTTATCACAAATAGAAGCGAAAAAGGTACCCATTTTTTTGAGAGCAGCTACTTACCACTTCTTCCAAGGCAGCACTTCTTCCAAAAGAACAGGTGAGGTGTGCGAGGCAGTTAACAAATGAAGAGAAAAGTTCATTTGGAATGGCCGTTAAAATATTGCGAGGAAATACAGTTATCAGATTGCTGATAATACTGGAAATTCCCACTGCTTCAGAGTCTTCTATTTCAATTCTAAAGATAGAAATAGCAGTTTTTTGCCATTAAGAAAATTGCTAAAAGGAAATTGGTTTTGTTGATACATTTTCAATCAATAAATCTATTTCATAATAAGCATCACCTACTTTAAACTGCCCTTTCTCAGTTTAAGCAATCCAACAGTAAGCACAAATTATATCCAGAAATAAGCAAGCCATACCACTTCTCCACACAGATATGCTACAGTCCAAACTAAAGATTAAAAGATGTCATCTAAATTTAGAGAGCAGGCATACATACCCATTGATAGTATTCAGTAATCCCTCAATGAAGTGTGCCAGGTAATCAACTTGTGAACCTTCATCAGGAAAGACTGGCCCGTGCAAAGACGCCAGCTGTGCCAGGCACTGTAATGAATCTTGGGCCATATCTGTATCTTCTCTGATTTTTCGATGTACCTTTCAGGAAGTGAGGTAGTTAATAATACATGAAAACAGGGTGTTCTTACAACAGTCACATGGCTCTCAATCCAAAAGAGCACACACCAAAAAAAGCTTACTATAACTTCCATTCAGTCTGAAATACAAGGGTTTCTGCAACTCCCTAAACCATGGCAAACATCAACATCGTGACTCAGCTCACACAATCTCAAGCCTTGAATTAACTCACTGAAACTAACATTTAGTTAAGGTTCACCTACATGTCGAAAATTGAACTGTTTATTGAATGTTATGTCTTAAAGAGAGAAACAGATGCCAGCCAGTCAGACATGCTGCTCCTTCTAAAAACAGCAATAATGACAGTCATCTCTATTATGCCAACTATGCCTAGGCTATAGAGTCCTGCTAAAGTTAGTCAACAAGTTCAGTCAAGATTATATAGATGCTTCTTTAGCAGAGGTAAACACTGAAGACATATACAAAAATTAATGCATCACTTCCTTGGCAACACCCTTATATTATACAAGGCCAACAGTAACCTTCCTGCATTTGTGCAAACTGTTATGTCATTATTTTTGTCGTTGAGACTGTCAAGATTTGAATCTTACTATTTCAGTAAACATATTCTCACACACTTATTTTAATCAGTCAAGTATGGATTTAAAGAAATTTTTTAGGCTCATGCCTATTTTTTCACAGAAGATTTATTGAATAAATAAACAAACAAATACAGAGTAACTTTTTCACCCAGAACAGAAGCAAAATTTAGCTAAATTATTTTAGCATTATACCAAAAAGTACAGTTAAAACACTAACCATTTCTCTGTGGTGTTATAGTTGGAAGTTCACCTAACTCATAACTACTTGGATTAGTTGCACAGTTAATCCCTGAAAGATCAAACTAGCAGGAGAAACAAACCCTGCAACAGAAACACCCCTCCTAATACATGTCCCACACGAGGCTGAGATTAGAAATGAAGGCTCTTGTTCCAACATAGCAGTCCTGCCTGCCAACTTTTGCAAGGTTGTTAAAATTTCTCAGATCACTTAAATGAATAAAAATTACTACCATTTACTTACATTACTTCAAACAGCAAACTACTACTGCAAGCCTCAACCACTGCAAATCAGGAATCTAAAACCAGAACTGACAGCATACTGCCCTGGCTAGCTTTCATTCAAAAATAATAAAAATATAGATGAGCCTTGGTTACTATTAAGTAAAATGTAAATGTATTAAAACAAATCTGCATATTATTAAAAATATTTTTCTTATCACAAGTAATTGTAAACCAATCAAGGAAACAGATATGCAACTCTGACGACTTCATACTATTACACGAAGAAGGGTTAACATGTAAGGCAAAAAGTTATTTGCATGTGGAGGTTCACAGCTGACAGTAGCAACTGTCTGGATAGTCTAGACAGCTGTTCAGATCGTGTGTAGCTGCTGAGAGTTCTGCCAGTGATTTTTTTCACCTTTTCAAAACTGCTGGATAAACTTGCAGTAAAAAAAAAATAAAGAGAAAAATTTAAATTTATCAAAAATTCTATAAAGTAAGGACATATATCCAAACACATACTGTCAAACAGCACTGGAGGGTTACATTTACATTGTCTTATAACAACTTCATCCAAGTTTTGAGCACATTTCTCTGCTTTGCAAAAATAAAAAAACCCCCAAGCATACTGAATTCTCAGATCCCAAGAGATGTAACCTAAGTCAAATTGCATAGCAAATGAATTTATAAGCCACTATACGTTGCTGCTGCAGTAAGTTCTAGCTGAGCGATGACCACAAACTTCTCCCAACAGTTGCAAAAATAAAACAATATGAGTTCTATCCATTTTTAGTATTGTGGAGCTTTTAAGTTACAGAAATTGAGTATTACATTCTCCCAACACTACCTCTTCCACATCCCTCCTGACTTACTCTATTTTAACTTGCACAGATTTCCTTTGTGCTGAGGAAAATGATGCAGAATTCTGTATGCTGAAACTGGCTAGAAAACTACAACTACATTACTTATTTTCAGCTGTTCTGTTGAGCAAATGCTTTAATATCAGCGAACACATACTGCTCGTTTGATCTTTTCTGAGAGCTGCTACACCTTGTCTGAAAGATTCACTACTTTTCTACTGCTCATCATGCTTGGTTTTGTCTGGTGAGTACATGACCAGAAGTATTAAACGTATAAAAGTTTAGATAACTATAAACCTCCTTCTGTTGCTAGTGGTCATCAATTTAAAGCAATTAATAGGCAAAATACATATTCAGTACCCTATGAAAAAGACAATACTTCTATCTGCTTTGATAAGCAAGCTGAAGTGAACAGTATCAGTCCTACCTGATGCAAAAGGAAGAGTCCGACAATTTAGTTTTAGAACAGGAAGGAGCTGCTTTCCCTGTGGTCTGGACTATGAAATTTGAAGAAAGAAACTTACTGTAAAGAAAAGCTCCATAACTCTGCTGTCCAGGAGGGTCTCGCGCCAGGATTCTGTTGGCTTTAGCATCACATTTTGTGAGGATTCGAACATAGCTATATAATGTCTGCCCAGTTATCTGGTGTCAAGGTCAACAATAACATTCCTACTTGGCTTTAAAAAAATCCTAGATACAACAGGATCCATTCAGAAAGAATGTAATGGAAACAAACTTTAAGCCTCTTCACATACACAGCATAATTCATGCATGAGGCCAAGGAATAAAAGGTATTAAGTATTGAAAAAAAGAATGCTCCAGGAATGTTAGATAACAGTTTTATCATAATTATGAGACATACCATAGCGATACGATCACTTTGATAACCAGGGTGTCTAATGTGACACAGCGAGAAGGGAAAAAAGCAACCGCAATTAACAGGTGTTAAAATTTATGCAAAATAGGAAATCATTTTCTAAAAAATTTTCCTGGCAGCTTTAAAAAGGCCTTACCATAGCTAAAGATAGCTCATTGAAATCTATATCTTATTTTTCTAAATAGCCAGATATGTGTCACAGAATGCAGATATGTTAGCCCTGCATTAATCTACATTTTCTAATCACACTGAGAAGAGCAAAAGCACAAGTCAGCACGAGGCATCGTCATATTAAACATGTTTGTAAGAGACGCCCATGAAAAATGTGAATGCTGTAAAGACACGATTTTGCTACACTCATTTCCATCTCTCACCATGTATTTTGGCATAACTTAATTTACAGAATTCTGCAAATGTTCTAGTACAGACAAAACAGAGGCATAAGCAAAAACATTTAAACAAACAGGTTCAATTCTTTGTCAGTCTGAGCACACAACAGTTTTTATCAAAAATTTTTGGAAGTACTTCCCTTTGTGACACCATTCATTTCAAGTAATAGCTGCTAAATTAAAGCAGTTTTACTAATGTTTTATTTGTCTTTCTTAAACCCTACATTATCCTCTTTGATCCCTTTCTAACCTGCCAGAGTAAGTAACAGCATGTTAGCTGCACATAATTTACTTACTGGTAATGAAAGGCATTACCTTTTGTACTGTAAGTAATCAGTACGATTAAAAAAGTGCATAAGAAACTATTTCTATGTCTAGAAGGAAATAATTTTTACAATGGTATAATTCAAAACAGTAGAACCCTTAACTGTTGATGGGTTTTGTTTAAGGGAACAATATTTAAAGCAAGCATGTAGTTTAATATGAAAAATTGTGTCACAAAGCAGGATGCACAATTTCAGTTTATTTATACTTGTCTTCTGAGATCTGCCACAAAACATAATTCCTAATAACACTGTGCAAAACCACATTCCAAAAAAGGGATTTTTTCCACAGTATACTACCAAGTGGACCTTCACTAGTGGTATGTGTCCAGGACTGTTGTCAGAACCTTATGCTGCGTAAGAACAATCAGGGGTTTTCACATTAGTGCAAGATAAAATCAGTTTCACAATTTTCAAAATTATCAATGTATGTTGAACGATATCAGATCTGCATTATTTCAGATGGGGAAAGTAAAAGTCACATCATTTTCTACTTTACTTCCATCTGAAATACTGATGTAATTTAATTGATCAAATATGCTTTAGTTCTACCCACTAAAAAATAAAAAAGTGCATGAAATTATCACATACAAGCATCCTTTATCAGGAGTAATATTCTAAATTAAAACTAATTTTATCTGGCAAATTAAGCTATGCCTTTTTTCCTTTCCATTTAGAATGTTTTAGTCAAAAGGGCATTTTAAAATTGTTTACTTACAAGAATGTCCTTTGCTGTGACTCTCCAATAAGCTATTGGCTTGGACATATTATCAGAAGACAATCATAAACACATTGTCAGTCTCTGAAAACGAATTTATTCCTTGCTAGGTTGAGTCTACGAGGGGACCAGCTACAAAATGCTTTTCACATGGAATGAAAGAAGCACTAGTTTGCTGTCACTATTTTAACAAGACTCACTATTTAGCAGCCCTATCCTGTTATTTTTAGTCCTCTTTCTCATGCTAATGGACTGATGACACATCTGACAATAGGAGATTTGTGGGTAAAATATCTGTTCACTGAACATTACAAATTTTGACTCCATCTATCATGGAGATCTGCACCCGTTTTCCATCGCGTACTAAATGTATGCAAACATTAGCAGAAACTGGCTGTGGAGATGCTTACTGCCATGAAGTACACCAGCTTATGTTGTCCTATGGCTTAGTAAGAGCAGTCTAGTTATGCCAAACCTGAAAAAAATTGCACTGTTACCTCGTACGTGGGTGTACACAGGACAAATGCACTCTTCATCATCCAAGATTAACTTACTTCTCAAGACTTACAAAGAAAAAAAGAAGTACAGAATGAGCACAACACCTTTTTTCTAAGCACTCAAGCTTATGATTTAGACTTAAAACATAGATTAATGCTAAGCATAGATTAGTCTGCTATGACATCCTGGAGAGTTTGGGGGTTTTTTTGTTTCTAAAATGAAAAACAATTCTAAGCCACTTCTGGTAATAATACAAATGTTTCTAACATTCCCAGGTCTACTGAGGAATTATTAACTTTTAATACAATTCACTTTGAATGATACGGAAATCCAGGCTAACAAACAGCTACCAGAAACAAGTCAGTGTCTCACCCATTTTGCAAGACTTAAGACACTGATTCCTTCAGAGACTGGAATCTTCTGCATGAATCAAGATTATTCATTTATGTGAACCAAACTCCATTAAAAAGCATAGGAACATAATTAGATGCCTTCATGTATGATAAGGCTCATATGCTGGCTATTAGTGCCTACAGAGGAAGAGAAGACCATAATGTTAAAAGAGATTTTCTTTTATCTTTGACTCAATTTATGCTGTAGACATTAGCTCAATGCTTGGTTTTGTTTCACGAGCTGGAGAAATAAGAGTAGGTTTTTTTACATTATAAATTTTTAATTTTAAAACTGATTTAGAAAAAAAAGTTTTGAGGTTCCATGTGCATCTTGGAGGAGCATACTAAAACAACAAAAACAAAAGACCAACAAATGTGTAGTTTTCCTCTCACTCATAGCCTCTGTCCCAGGAAGGGACTGATAGGTGAAGATGAACGTCAAAATATTTCATATCCACAAAGAAGTAAGTTTGGAACTCAAAAATCAAAGTTGAGATTTCTTCTACTAGAACCACATTTGTAAGTTTGTGCACAGAAGTTAAAATAAAACATCTCAGAAATGGAGGGAAAAACTCCTGGAGTGTAAAGGTCTGAATATCTTTCTTAAAAGTTATTTTAATCACTTTACATTTGTTGTTTGAAATATTTCTGGACAACTTTGTGCCAGTCATAGACTTGCATTTTAAAAATAAAAAACAGCATTAGCAAGGTACCTGCTCTCCAGTGATATGTTAAATACTGATTTTATCTGGATTTTTTAAGACCTCCTCTGGCTTCCTAGCTAGTGAGCCAAGCATATGGGATGAATCTAAGGAGCAACTGCCTAAAACCGCTGCAGAGGATTGCTGCCCCCTATGGAGAAATCTTCGACAGACCTTTCCATACCTTACACTCTCAGAAAACACATCCAGCAACCAGGGCAAGGAGCATATGCTTAAATGTTATTAAATACAAGTATTCTTAACAGTCACGAGAATGAAACAATACTTTGTGTTGGAGACATTGGACTCGGATTGCAGGAACAGGAGTAGGAAGTGTAGGAACACCCAAGCTAATTTTAAACCCTGCCGATTCCAGAGCCATGCCAGTTCCAAGGCTCATGACCACCCATGTGGATTCTGCAGTTCTTGGTACATTCTGCTGCTATGGTTTATGCAGCTTATAGTATGCAAGCTGATCACTTCCAGCCTAACTTGCACTTAAAGCACCTGTGCACAAGTGGCTGCCACACAGTTGTGGCTTAGGAGTCACACCTTTCCACCACACACCAGCTGCCACCAGGGTGTTGTGACCATCGCTGCAAAACTGGAAACATAAAACCACTGGGGAAAGAGAGCAGAATAATAACTCCCCTTCATAAAAAGGGTCATTCCTGGTCTGTTTTCCTCTTCTGGTATTAATGCTTTTAAGATGCTCCTACATTGCAAACTGATTACAGAATTCATTCAGGAAAACGGAAAGGATGAAAGACTAATTGTTAAAAAGTTCAACATTGATACAAATATGTTTAGTGCAATTATGACAGAATTCAGGGGATCAGCCAATCTTCTTGGGTTTGCCCAATGTTGTCTTAAAAAGTTGCTAGAAAAGATTGACAAGAAAACACATAGTGCCCCAGAAATAATTTCTAAACATCAGGGATTTCAAAGTCAGGTCAGTTTTCACCTAGAAGTGGTAGGTGATAAAAGTCTGACAGAAGTAAAACGCAGTTCTCTTAAACACAGCTATTTCAGTTACAATGAATTTTGCTCTATATCCCAAACAATAGACAGGATAGTGCCCCAATGCTTCATTTTTCAGATAAGAACAGACTGCTGCAGCAAATTCAGGATAATTCCAGGCTGCTAACAAACACAAAGCAGCCATGCTGCTGAAGAATCTGTGTTGTCACTCCTTGGTACAGGTAGAATAATTTCTGTAGTTGTGCAACAAATCACACCGGGGCCACAACCTGCTAAAAAAACCCCACCACATTTTCAGCCAGGTGGTTCCCTGCCCAGCATCATGCTCATGGGAGATAAGGCAGGATGCTTTTTCAGCAGCAATGCCAACTTGAATCATTCATCAAAACCAACCTTGAATGCTCTGTGCGGTTTTCATGCACTTCCATTATGGACAGCAGATGCTACCAATCTGGGTTGGACCAAGTTCAAATCTTAAAAGTCTGCAGAACTACATGGTTCACAGAACCTTCCAGACAGGTGTCTCATTCTGGCTTGAGGTTTAAAAGACGTTTTCAAAACAGAGATATGAAGAGCTTTTTTCCTTTAACTGTGTGGCCAAGGAACATAAAAATGTTCAGATCAGACAAAAACTTCAGTCAGTTCATACAACTGCCATGGCACCAACAATTCCAATGGAACAGCCATGATGTGTATTAGTAGAGTGCAAACCACTAGTTTTACACAATCTGCATTTTAAATCCCCTATTCTACATTCAGCTGAAAATTTGCCAGCTTGCCTCCGAGCAAGTACAGGCACTAAATCCAAAATAAGAACTAAAGCTCAAGTATCTCTTTATTCATGTACTGTAATTCATACATTGAAGAATAAGGGATAAGTACTTCTACGACAGCTCCTAATGACAGATAATAATCTTTCTGTAGATGGGAGACAGCTGGACACAATTCTTATGTTCTGTTAAAGAACTTATACATTTGAGGACATTCAGCCAAAATCCACTAGAATATGGCTACCAGGAACATAAAAATCCCAAAGTCAAGACAACGAGAGAAATATCTCTAGAAATACAATGATAGAAATGATAATTACATCCTGACTTCACAGCATGTGTATGTCCATGCCAAGGTGCATTAAAGCCCAACAACATTCAGCTTCTTAACTGGAGACTTTGGGTACTCACAATGTACTAAAGGTCAGATACTTAAAGGAACTTTTGTAAAGGAGAGGGCTGTACTTTTTAGTACTGATCAACTGTACTTCCTTAATTAGTTGAAAGGTTCATTTAAGAAAAGATGCAGTCAAAACTAGTTCCATCTGAGTAAATAACATTTAACAATACTGTAACAGCACTGAAAAAAGAAACTGTATCTTGAGGCATGTTGGCTTCTGTACAATCTCTGAAGCATCCACAAACACTGGGTAAATTAATATCTCAAGGTGGCAGATAAAAATAATAGATGATTGTTGGAAAATGAGATGGAAGAAACTGCACATGACTGAAGGGAGGCTTCCTAGGTCACTGTGCTGTGCCCTTCCTGTTGCAGGCACTACATCCCAAGATAATTTAAAAATACCGAGTTCCAATTTGAAATTAGGTAGGTGCCAGAGTTTCTTCTTTCGTTGCCCCAATGACGTGGGTATTCCAGAAGGCATCTTTCACGGTAGCAACAGACAATGCAGACTTACTACAACTTTTCTTACAGTTGGTGGCAACACTGTCCAAGACTGCATTTAACAACGCAACACTTATCAAGTTGTCCTGTAACAGCACAAAACTCTTGAGAAGTGGTATGTTTTGATCCAATTCTAACAACCTGGGGATTTGAACATGCCACTTTGCAGTAGTCACAACGTGGCATTTTGCAATAGTCACCATACAGTTAATGCACATTTATGCTACTTCCCCTTTTTGGAGATACAAGAATCTTGCTAAAGATTACACAAATATACTGCAGATTACTGTGATGCTGCAGGGAATACTGAGAATCAACACTATCTTGCCAGGGGAAATATCAATTGAAGGAAAAATGATATATCTGGGAATACAATGGATCATTTTACTCCATGTTTCAAGTATTAAATTTATGCCCATTGCTTCAGCACATGTACTGTCAAGATTTGGAAAGAGGACACCAAAAGGACTCTAACCGATCAATCAACACAGCAATTCTTACATTCTTATGTAATGTGCTATCTATTTAGAAACTACAGCCAAGCTAAGTTTCACTGCCCACGAGCTAACAATCAACAGTTAAACAGGTCACCTTAAGGAAAAGAGATTTATGCCACAATATAATCAACATGGCACCCTAAACTCCAATAGTTACTGAATCTTGAGCAGCTAAGACCAACTTTTCTCAAGGATGACTGAAGATGTTCCAACTTCTGTGAAAACAGGTTGATACATAAAGAAAGAAGACGCAAGCTGGTGCTGCAATTCTTACAGCAAAATGAAACATCCAATGGTAGAAAAAAAAAGATGGCATCAGGTGGATCAGAAATTACAAAAATATTTGAAATGGATCCATTAAGAGCACTTAGGCCCCTCTGACCTCCAGAAATGGCCAGAACTTGTTTAAGAGCTGTAGTTTCTAAAGCAGGCCAAATAGCAGAAAATATTATTAACCTTAAGCAGTAGTATGGCTTGCTTTGCTATTTCTAGTAACATTTATTTACTAGCACCTATATCACTTCATATTATATAGACATATGAAGGAAAGCTGAAATTCCAAAACTCCACATGTGACATCTTTCTATCTGGTCCACCAGTGCAAAGCCTAGGACAAAGAGCTCATGAAGAATTACAGCCTTCACTTTCAAACTATTCCAAGATCCCAGACACACCTACAGGTTAGAAGTGATTAAGAGCAGCACTGCAGAGAAAGACTTAAGGGTGATGGTTGATGCAAAACTCAACATGAGCCAACAATGTGTACTCACAGCCCAGAAAGACAACTACATCCTGGGCTGCACCAAAAGATTGAAGGAGGTGATTTCTCCCTCTGCTCTGCTCTTGTGAGATCCCACCTGGAGTACTGACCACAATTCTGGTGTTCCCAGCATAAGGACATGGAACTGTTGGAGTAAGTCCAGAGGAGGCCACGTAGTTGGTAAGAGGACTGGAGCATCTCCTTTACGAAGACAGGCTGAGAAAGTTGGGGCTGTTGATCCTGCAGAAGAGAAGGTTGTGTGGAGACCTCATAGCAACCTTCCAGTGTCTGAAGGGGGCCTACAGGGAAGCTGGAGAGGGATTCTTTGTCAGGAACTGCAGTGATAGGACAAGGAGTAATGGGCACAAACTGAGAGGAAATTCAGGTTAAATAGAAGGAAGAAATTCCTTACTGTGAGGATGGTGAGGCACTGAAGTAGGTTGACCAGTGAAGCTGTGGATGCCTCAACCATGCAAGTGTTCAAGGTCAGGTTGGATGGGGCTCTGGTCTAGTGGAAGGTGTCCCTGCCCATGGCAGGGGGGGTTGGAAATGGATGATCTTTAAGGTCCCTTCCAACCCCTTAACATTCTATGATTTTGTATTTAGGACTACATCAGAAGTTTGTGCAGAGCCAGACTAAAATTCAGAGAGAACCACCAATGCACAATACAAGAGTATTTCCTTTCTATTTCAAATCCCAAATCCACTTCCAAAGACTTTTATAAGGTGCAATAATTTGACTCCAGTCTCCATCTTATAGGCACACGCACTAAATTCCTCTCTGAACCCCTGCCAAATCACTTCAGGGACGAATAGAAGTGGGATATTTACTTTTAATCCATGGAACCTTTCTTAAAGCAAATATAATTGGCATTCTTCTTTACAGATGTGAACCAAGGAATATCCAATTTCAAATAAATTTACTTTTGCTGCCTGCTGCATAATGAACAGACTAAAAGAAAACAAAAATACACAGACATCACCTGACTGTCACACCAGGAAAGCAAATAAAATCCTTCACAGTGGATTTGAAAGCAACATCAAGATTCCTGCAGTATGTACAACTTGGTAGCAATTTCAAAAGTTTTAGGAAAGAAGTTTATAAACCACTTTAAAAATTTGGCTCTTGGAAAGTTTTCAGAGCTTCTTGAAGGCAGTCTGGCTACTGAACAGGTACTATAATGATTTACTACACATGCTGTATAAAACCTCTATTAAATACAGAGTGTGATCGAGTATTTCTACAATATTTGTCTAGCCCATTTTTTGGACTGAACATTTTTATATCTTTTTTTCTTCTCTCCTTCACTAAGACCCTTTCTCTTACCGATTCCCATATCCTCCTCTACTTTCCACTCCACCTTTCTCTGGACTAATGATCACAAGATATCACAAAAATATCAAAACGGGAGCAATGGCACCTGTCCAAAACGAAGTTGACATTTCTTTTCTCTGCTACCAAATACTTTTTTTCAGACTGAAGAGACTCACCCATGTTCTAGTATATAACATGCTCTTCTGTGGGGAGTTGGTTGAACATGCATATTTCTACATGATGGGGCATTTGCCTGTCCCCATCTCTTCTCTCAGGGAGAAAAGGACAGATCAGACCTCTGCGTAAAAATTGAAAGAGTTTAGACTCTTCACCGTAGAGTTCTACACTGAAGTAGCATATTACACGTTTCCTGTTCCCTGAACCAACCAGACAGACCATCAACCTGTAAACCAGGGGTGCTCTGTTTTCTCTTTTATGTAAAATACTTTTAAACTTTAATGAAGACCAACAGCAGCTTCTGTATGCAAGCACCTCTTAGTAATCATGGTGGAGACAAAAAGCACGTATGGAAGAAAACATAAATCAAGGACTCAAAGTTTATAAATTTTATGTTTTACTCTCCTTGCAAAGACTTCACTCCTCACCCATGAAGTGACTCAAGACAAGGGAAACAAATGACCTGACATGAAAAGGATATAATTTGGAGGAAGGAAGTTCCAGCTTAAGACCTGATTGGCTAGTGCAAGATAACGCTGAAACACTGAAGACATCTGAGCATTGAGGTTTTCACGTCTGCTGAATTCCTGAAGTACCTCTACTGTGAGCATGAAGATCTGTCGCAGATCATCCTCCTACAGTCAGGACGAACACAACACATTCAGTATCTCAGTCATTAATGAAATGTTGATCAACAAGAAATACTTTTCCAAAGAGAAAAAAATTTCCAATTTCACCCTATTTTTCATTAAAATACAGAAAAGACTCTGAAATTGTGAGTGAGAACCCCCCTTTTGTCAAAATTAATTGATTACGTTTGCAAAGACTATGAAAAAATCCTCACATAAATACTAGCTGTTAAAAGATAAAAAACCAATATGTTTTTAATAAGTGGTGGAGAAAAGAGTTGGTCTTTGGCATGAAAAAAAGTTGGTAAGTCGTTCCACAACAGTCAGTTTAAAGCAATGCCTTCACAAAAACATTTCTGACTGGCCAAACAATACATCTGAGACAACCAGACTACACCATCTGCAATAATATTTTTAAATACATACATAGCTCTCCTTGGCTTTAAACCAAAGCTATATTTAAGACTATCATTGTTCCACAGAGTATTCGTTTTGTTTGCAATTGGTAGCCAAGGAATTAAAGAGTCCAATGGCATAAAGATCTGAAGCTCTACATTCATAAAATGAGCACAAAGGGGTTGCACCTTTTTGATACAAGTTTTTAAAAAATATATTATAAATTTTCCTGAAGTAGCCAGTATCTGCATTATTTGCAGTATTTGGCCTATTAAATGATTATAGGCACAAAGTGTACCTGACTGCACCTGCCACAACACAGTATTTCTGCTTCTCAATGTTAAAATTCTAGGAGAGGTAGCATATATCAATACAGAACTAGTTTACCTGAAATATACGTTTACAGTTACCATGGAACTCCATGCTTAGTCCAATGTTGCTGGTTTTACTTGAACTTGAGAACTCGCTCAACAACGCCGTTAGAATGGAACAGGCCAAAGTTTGCTATAAAAAAATAAGGGGGAATAATATAACTAAAAGATGTCCAATAATGCAATAGCACCTACAGTGTCCTTCATTTTTCTATTAGCATTTTAATACAACTATTACTTCAGTTCCTTCTAACACAAACTAGAACAAGTCAAACTTTCAGGAAAATAGATCCTTGGATGAAACATTTCTGGAATCATCAGGGCTCCATCCTTAGAAAAGAAATTAGAGTATTCGAGCAATATAAAAGCTGGTACCTGTGTGATCATCACTACAAATGGAAACCAACTTATTGCAAACCATTTCCCAGCCTTGCCATTTACCTTCTCTCCCTGTGCACAGGACTTTACAGCTATTAGTTTCAGGGAAGATTCACTTTCTGCTTATTTCTATTTATCTAACAGTTCAGGTCATTCTGAAGTTTGTTTTGGCCCTGCTTTGCATTTGCTACACTTACCATGTTGGTATTTGAGCATGATTAACCTTATAGCACTGAAAGTGATACAAGTTTATCAAAAACAACTCCTGCAATAACACTGTCTACTACATCTTTTCCCTCTCTCTCCATCAAAAAAATTAGGAGAGGAATACACAGAAAGCTCTAATGCTTGAAAAGTCTTGGATATCTTCCTCCAAAGCACCACATCCACAAGCCTCAGAAATAACCCTTAAAACTACTCTATTAAAATGATGTCTCTGAAGTGATATAAAAATTGGTGAGAAAACGGCATGTTAATTTTAGACAGACAGACTCATGAAGACTGATGGTTTAAGTATCTTTTTCATTCTCAAAATTTAAGATAAGGTAAAAGAAATGCTTATCTAAAACACAACTTAAAAGCCAACTTTCTGTAGGAAACACGTGGCTCCAGCCTCTGTTGCCATTTTTTGAAATATAAAAAAAAGCTTTTTTTCCTGATGCCAAAGTCCAGAAACCATCATTACCAGTTTTAATATCTTTTAACTGATCCTTGTACACAAAGGAGAGTAAGTATTGCACAGTGGAGATGCAAGTAGTACTTCAGACTTGTGCCGTACACTACTGTAACAAGCACAATAGAAAGTGTATACTGCTGAAATTAAAAGACTTTTTGTTAAAGAGATGTTCTTTACAAAAAGCTCCAAAATTTACTGGCTATCCTCCCAGACTTTTTGGAGCCAAGGTGCCAAGGATGGACAGAGGGATAGGAATTGTTAAAGGGTCATGCATGCCAGCAAGTGTCCAGGGGTTAAACAGAAATATGCACACTACCTCTGAACACCCGAAAGATTAAAGTGGAGATGATACTATTTATGCAAGCTCATACAACAGCTGAGACCAGTGCCATCCACCCACCAACTGCAACATCTTTGTTCAGAAATGCCTCTGAAGTCAGTACCTTGACCCCCTCAGACAACTAGTTATCTTAGTATACACTAAATTAACATTCTTACTCGCTAAATAAGTTCCAGACAGATCAAACATAGTGGCTTTGTGTTAATACACAGGTTTTCTCTTCCACTATGCAATAAAGCTGTATAAGTACAGCAGAACAGCATATTGCTGATCAGTTGCTAAGTAAAAGCTTTCCCATTTTAAAGAAATTATTTATTTCAAGTGGACTATTTCTCATTTACAGTCAGCTCTGTCAAACAACACATATGACAAAAGAAGCATTTAGCCAGTGAAAAACAGTATCACAATTTAAATTACTCCAGTAAAAGTGCAACTTTGTCACTTCTATACTAAAAGTATTTCTAACTAGTTCCAACATTTCAGTATTTTATTCCCAAATTTCTGTGTAAGGTATTCACACAATAAATATTTTTTTTAGTTAGAGAAAATACAGATTTGATCAAATATTTTAAAAAAAGATCAGTATAGACCAGTATTGAGTTTTAAATCCAACATTAAAAGTTCCATATGAAAAGAATTAACCTGGGTAAAAAAAAAAAAAACCCTAAAAAAACCCCTCAAGTCTGACTTTAGAAGAATGCTTCAGATAAGAATACATGTTTTTAAAGAAATAATGCAAAGTTTTCTCACAAGACTCTCTAAATAGTTTAAAATACAAGTTTTTATCTGATGCTTAAACTAGTGACTCACATTTTTCAGCTCAAAGCAGCCACGATGTAAGGACATCACTAGCTGCAATTACAAATCTGTACACTTTGATGCTCCGTAACATACCCTGATTACCAAGTGGTATCAGTGGCTCCAATAGTACAAACAACCAGGCTTAAACTAAACTGCTTCTGCTTTATCATGCTAAGATCTTGCCACCAAGCCACCATCCAGACCACCACAGGACAAGCAGGGCAGCGAGGCAGACTACCCATTATTTGCAGTTGGCTGCCAACTAATGGCAAACAAATCACAAAGTTCAAATGGGCAGGAACAATAGGAAAAAAAGTTTGTTCCCAGTGTGATTACAAATACTTAATATTAGCTGCAATATGTCCTTCCTTTTTCTCCAGTTTGTTTATAGGTATATAGTAATTTATCTTTTCTCTTTGGAGAGTAGTGTGTTACTGCATGGTAAAAATGTGTTACATATTTTTTGTGTGCTTTTCTCCTGATTTCAAGGAAAAATTTAAAATAAATGTTACATTTTGTGACTGATGGTAAAGACAACTCTTTTAAAGTGTAAGGAGCAATGGGTACAGGTAGGCTGACTGAATCTGCGAAGAGCCCAATAAAGCAGCTTGAGCAGTGACCTGTCCCCCTGATTTCAGTGAGAACTAGTTCAGATAGTTTTGGGACATCAGTATCTGCTTTGAGCATGACAAGAGAAAAATGATGTTACTAGATTTGTACACCATATTCTGTCCAGCACGCTAGCTCACAGCAAATACCAGGGCACACTGCATCCCTCTGTTCTACTCCCTCCTACTGAATTCCCAGCATCCCATCAACTTCCTTAACTAGGTATTTCAATACCTGTGGTGCCTGCCCCATTCCCTCACCATCCCAAGGGCCTCATGTGCAATATTTGCACATCCATATGCTCCTGTTGCCATCTGCACTTGCGCTTACCCCTTGCGTCCATAAGGAATTCTAAGCACTCCCGTATACCCAGGTCACCAGGGCAGGAGAAGACCAAAGAGAAGATACTGGCCAGTAATTTCAAATTTACTTCAACAACAGGCTGAGGTGCGATGGCTCGAGACTGCTTTCTTAGAAGGCAGGTGCCAGCCCCCAGGAGTTTAGCTTTCAGACAAGAGCAGAGGAACAGATCAAGACTGTAACCTATCCTTGCAATGTCAAGTATTTGCACAGAGCTTTGCAAAACCACCACTGCTTCCCAAAACTGCCATTAGGCTACAGGAATTTATACAGACTATTGTGCACAGCAGTAAGATGGCCATTTTCATGAGTATTAACAAATTATTAGCTTAAAAGACTATTTGCCCTGCCTTCCAGTAAACTTTCCTGAAAACACAGTAATACTTCAGAAACTAGAATAAAGCTCAAGTAAATTTTACTAAAAATAAAATTTTATTTTCATAAAGTAACTTTACTGAAGGTTAACTACTAATATTTTGAATTCCATTTTTTAATATACAGGTGCATTTGGTGTGAAGACACTAAGTACCTCAACACAAATACTATCAGAAGAAAGATTTCAAAAATGTGAAAAACAACAATTTCAGAGAAACCAATACTGGTGTGCTCTGTGAACTAAAATTTCCCCCTCTTACACATAAGAAAATTCAATGCATCTAACACGTATAAAATTCTAGGGTGGAGGGTTTGGGGGGGTTTTGTGTTTTGGATTTTGTTTAGGTTTTTTGTTGTTGTTTTTGGTGTGGTTTTGGTTGGTTGGTTAATTTGTTTTGTGGTGGGGGTTTTTTGGTTCTTTTTTAAAGGTTTTTGCCACACCACAGAAGAGATTAATAATGCAAGTTAGTAATACCACACTGTAATAAGTAGAAAATGCACGTGACTCTGGGCATCATATTAAAAGCCAGATCTGAATGTCTATTGTGCAGCAATGCCATTAACTTCATACCAGTAAGAGTACACCTCTGAACCTAGTTTGACTCACTCGCTAGCAATTTCACTAGTTCTGCCACAAGTACATGCCCAAACAATAAACCCATCTAACAAAATAAAATCCTTCTCTTGTTGAGAGAGAGGATTGCCTCTGAGAATAGCTTGGCACTCACCCCAGTTAGCTTTATTACCAGGAATAAACTTTATGAAAGATCGCTATACATAAAATAGACTCTCAGCTGCTCAAACAGAAGATCAATGGGACTTGTGATAAGAGATTAACTTGGCAATCAGACACCCAGTAGTAACATCGCTTTAGTGGTTTTCTTTTTAAATGACTTTAATAAAACACAGACACTACAGAAAGACCATGTGCCATTTTAACAGTAAACAACATTTATATATCATTCATAAAACTCAGACGCAAAAGGTAAATACAACTTATTCCTCCAAATGGAATGTCCCCTATAAAAGAAGCTAAAGCCATAATGTTTGAAGGGATTTCACACTTGTGCCTGGGCTGCCCATGGAATAAATGAAGTGCTTCATTTGAGGGTAGTTAGGTTACAAAGCATCTGAAAGGAAGAAGAGTTCAAATACAGCCTAGGAAAAAATGGACATGTGGTACACCAGCTTGGCAGCAATAAAGCCAACAGACAAGGCTGAATGAACTCCAATACCAAAATTGTTTCCTTGTTTTGAATTCAGAGCAGAGATAGTTAGGTTGTCAGATGTTTAATTAAAGAATTCATTTTACTACAAAACTATCATGCAGTGCCTTCTGCAAGTATCATTTATATCTACAGAAAAAGCAGTAAGCATATTTAAAAGAATGAAAGTCTTGCCTGAATAAAGCAAATCATAACATCTACCCTGTTACATTAGGTCACTGCCAGCCTGACTATGCATTTAGAGGACTTTTTGTCTCCACATATATAACGTAAACTCTGTTACTGAAACCAAAGTGAAGCCATGTGAAGATTTAATAATATCCCTAAACTATCTAAATTTAACTTGCACAAGAGCAGGAAGATTCAAAGAGTAAAGATATCAGAAGCAGAATTTGCTGTGTTGCTCCTAGCTGATAGAATTCTGTAATGAGAACGTATCAAAAGCAATTTTACCAAATAAGTTGTTTAAAGCAAGGCTTTCTTTATAAAGGCACTAATACACTTCTTCTCTAACTTCCTTGAATAAGCACAGCTGCATTTGCTAATATTTTCAGAGTATCTAAATCTCCAGAAGGTAAGCTGCAACTCTAAATGGAAAGGTTAACAGGATGGCCAGAAGGCCAAAACAAATATCTTTATGTACGCAGAATAACTGGGGCCACTCCAACATTTCAACTTGCGAGTATTGCAAGGTAGATGGGGGACCCAGGAGCTGAAGTAGTGGCTCCCAACCAAAGAAAACCAGAATATATTCTGAAGAAATGTAAGCAAGCACCAGGAAGAACCCCCTGATTTTTTATCTGTTTGTTCCTTCCCAAATGAGCCAACTGGTGGAAAAAAGCTGTAGAGCAGGGACAGGATGATAGGAATAGGACCCATAGCTGCAGTTCTGTGCTGTTAGCAGTAAGGGACTGGCTGGGCAGTGCACTCCTTTTCTCTATTCCCCTTTCTGCCACTGTGCAAAGACAGATGAGCAGCATCAGGTTAACGCATCAGAGCTACAGCGGCACAATAGGCAAGACCTTGTTTCCCTTCCTTGAAGGGAACCAGCCAAACCCCCAGGGGCAAGCTGAGAAAGAGAAAATCAATTCCCCGGTAAATCACCATGGGCCAGAGGAAGATGATCTTGTGGCATGTGAAGCATGCAGGCTTTGGACAAAGAGAGAAGGGAAGTAGCAGCCTCTACTAATAATGGAAGAGGTCCAGGCAGAGTTTGCTGGAGCATAGGGTGCAAAACATGCTTTTCTTTTTCTCTGGAGACAGGCAAAGTTGTGAAGCAGAAATCGGGAGGAGAAAAAAAAAAGAAGTAATCTCATAAAAGAAGTTCAAGGTCTGAAAAACCATTTATAAAGGTAAGACATCCTTCTCCAGGTTCTTGTCTGAATGGCACCAGATGGATCTTCACTCCTACCATAGCTGCATGAACAAATACAGTTTAATTGACTTTCAATTAAACTCAAAATAATGAATAGTTAGACTAGCCATGCAGCTCGCCATCAGCAGCACTCAGCTTTATATATACACCATCCTGACAAGTGTTCTTTGGTGGGCAGGTGTCCTCCCTTCCCCCACTTTTCCCAGTACTCATTCCTGGTCTTTCTTGCCTGCCTCTGCCTGCCATACTGCCAGCTATGTCAAATGAGCTGCTTTACACGGCTGTGCTCCACAGCAGATCTGCCCAAAGAAAAAAATGAGAGGCTGTGCGGGAGAAGCGGCTGTTTCTAAGCAGACTAACATGAAGATCCAGTATACTACTGAACATATTTATTCAGAAGGGCAGTACCTTTGAGAGGAAGAATGACTAAACACCAAGCAGCTACGGTCAACAAATTTCTTAAAGAGGCTTTTCCCCTCAAGCCTGTTTACTTGTGTGTCAGCACTGTAATGAAAAAAATACATTGTGTAACACATGGAAAGGCATCATTTCTTCTTTCCCAGTGAGTCTCTGAGGTCACAGGTGAGGGACTCCAAAGGTACAAATCTCATGAGAGCAAAATTGAGGAAAGAAAGGGTTTGGCATGCCATACAGAGAACAGAGGATGCACATCTCAACACTTGGAACACATCTCCTCACTTCCCAGCCCTGCCTTTGAAACTGTGGCTTTAGTGTAAATAATACCGGGGAGTTATCAATTTCGAGTAGTTATTAAGCAACTAAGCTGGAGATTTGTTGTACTGCATCTCTGGTAAAACCGGCTCCCTTTCAACAGAAAAATCTGAAAACTGCAAAAGCATCCTGGTTAATTCAACTACTAAAAAAACACTTATGTTTTCAAGTTTTCTTACATTTCTGTTACTGAATTTTAACCTCACATGTGGAGTAGTTTCTGGATTCCTGAAATTCCCAAACCAATCTTTAACACACTAACTTAGGCCTTTATAGAGCACTTATCAGCTTAAATATCCTGGTTCACCCTCTGGTTTTTATACTCAACATGTTTCAAGTGCAATGAGGTTCATAGAACAAGGTAATAATTTTATTACACCAGAAAACATAGCTTGGGAGGGGGTTTAATATATATGTTTTTGTCAAAATGTGAAAGTCAGGAGAGCCTCTCCAACTCCTACCCTACCACATGAAACAGTAACAGCTGTTTCCAGAAGTAAAATTCCCTTTAAAGAATAGAAACAAGAATTGTAAATGCTAAATAAATATAACTAGTTATCCAGGCAGCTATTATAATGGATAGATTAACCTCAATGAAGATGAATGCCTAGAGTTTTGCTTATTAATATTACCCACCACTCACATGAAATCCATTCACAGCACATCCCTCAGAAGCTTTAGGTAACCTGAAGCTGCTGGATCTTCTCTCTAGCCCAACTAGAAACATTTGGAAACAGAACATCAGCTTTACAAATTTTACAAGAGAAGGAACTGTTAGGATTCCAGATCTTTTCCAGTGAGTGTTGACAAGTCTTCTTCGATATACAAAAGAAATAAGTAGGCTTCAGATATGGAGCTTTATATTAAAATACATTCTACTGTATGCACTGTAGGTCTTAAATAATACAGCTTCTGTTGCTTCCCAGTCCCATGTCAAGTCTATAGCAGCTGGACCCCTCTGCACTGCCTACACATATGCTGGAAGAAATTGAGGTGTGATCCATATCTCAGTCTGGTTTTAAACAAAATCCATCTGATTGTGTTCACATGCAGATCAGATCCTCCTCCTGGGAGTCAGTCACTTAGCTGCCAGGATTCCTGTCCGTCTGGCAGGGATGAAGGACAAATTAAATCCTTCAGCTGTGCAAAAGCAGAATATTTTAACACAAGAAGAAAAGGCCAAGAAATTGAAGGCATTTATAGTTGAGAAGAACTTGGCCCACGCAATTCTCCAAAATCTTGAAATCAGTGATAGAAAACATGTATTTAGCATTTTAAGATTGGCTCACGATACTGTGTCTGCTGCCAGAAGCTCTGTCTCCTAGAGATGAAGATTTTGAAAAGAGATCCTGAAATTGCTGTTGGAGGGAGATTACAGATTCTCCTTCATGAGCAGAGGGATGGCTTGTATCAATAACACAGGAGGAGCAAGGAAAAACAAAACTAAGAACTCCAAAGCTAATCCTTGTCTTCCTAGAGGAGTACTACCTAAACTCAGTTATAAATAAATAGGCAGCCAGACTAAAAGTTTGCTTTCCCTTCCCAGACAAAGGTTTCTTCTGTGAGATTCATAAAGCACCAAACGGCAGAGAACCAGCAGCAGAAGCCAACACTCCAGGTTCTAAACCTGGCTCTAACCATGCATCCTTCCCATCCCTGAAGTATTAACTCTCCTTAGTGTTATTTCCTTAACATGTACACTGTGTTCCACTATTAAAAGATTACTCAATACTAAAGCCATTTTATTACTCTCATCGCAATTCCTCTCCTTATCTTCCTTCCAACCTCCTTATTTTTTCATTCTTGACAGTTCATCCATCAGTCTTGCTCACATGACAGTTTGCCACTCCATACCTTCAAGTTCTAGCCTCAAAATACATCCGTCTCTAAAGATCTTTTTAACTAGTACTCGAGAAGTTGAGGTATTAAGCACATCAAATCCTGCAAAAGGACACACAACAGACACTACCATCTACATTCACTGCCCTCCTTATTACCCCAACTTGATCCTGACAAGATATTACTGAAAAGTCCCAAAGATTTCATGGAGAAGGACTGTCTAAAGATCACAAAGTTAGTACAGATGTCTGACAGAAACTGGGTGGAGGGTTGCAGGGAATGGAAAAAATTAAGTACCTATGTTATTTTTGTAAGGTAAAGATGGATCAAGAAGCTTCACAGCCAAGAGGGAGGAAAAAGTAAGCAAGAAGCAGACAAGAGAATGGTTTGCTTTTTTAAAATGGACCTTCAATTAAAAACTGCTGTAGAAAGCCATTACCTCAGAATGCTCTGAGTTGGAAGGGACCCATGAGGATTGAGTCCAACTCTTAAGTGAATGGCCCATACGGAGATCGAACCCACAACCTTGGCGTTATTAGCACCATGTTCTAACCAATTATCAGCAGCTAAGAGCTCCTGATAGCTCTGGTTTGAGAGCTTTAAACATTTTTAAATCTGAAGTGACCTGCTGCTGACTTCATGTGTAGTAAACCTCAGGCAGGACGACACAAACGGGTAGGCAGAAGGTCAGAGCAGAAGGCTGAGAAGGATACAGAAAGTGACAAAGAGACTGGAAAAAGAATTAGGAGTCACAAAGGTATGACAGACTTCTACAACTGGAGTGTACAAGGAGGCAAGAGTGTGTATCACATCACAGGAAAGATGTGTCCAAAAAGTGGAATGATTCCTTCCACAGGGAAGCACAGAGGACTGGAAAACATCTGCTGATCTCTTTCCATACCTACATCCTAGCCTCTTCCCTGATTTGAATGGAGGCCTGTATTTACAGGTAACTAATATAAACTAATCTCCAGAAACACCTGTGACAGTGCATGGCACTGTCCTGACAGCACATCTTGGATCTTGAAAGCAGTACCACTCCCTTTAGGATGTGGGCTTCACACCATACCCTGAAGCACCCTTAGCTGAGACTCCCCATGGCTGCAAGGCAACTGTACCACTGGGGTCCCACACAGCCCCACAGGCAAGGCTGAATGCTACAGGGACACTAGTAAAGAAACAAAACCACCCAGCCATATTTGGAAAGTAACTAAAATAACAAATAATTCATTGTATGAATTATTTCATACAACCCTTCAAAGTTGTTACATATTTATACAAGAGCCATGCCCTGACCACCTTCAGAACTCAGTTTTGGCAGGTACTGTGCTAAAACACCATTTTATTACTGCTTATTATTGCACATGCCAGTCCTGGGTGCCAGTACCAGAGTCCCTCCTGCAGCTCAGTCTCAGAAGATTACAAGAACATTTTCATGAATGAGAACTGGTTTACAATATAAACCCTCCTATATACATGGGAGCATATGCTTATAACCAGTTTGGCAAAGACTAACAATCATATACCGTGCCGTACAGAAAAGACGTTTCAGCACCATCATGGGGTTGGTTTTTTTTTGTTTTGTTTTTTTTTTTTTTGCTATTAAAACTTAGCACACCAGAATAGAAAACATCATTATATACCCTAGACATTTTCAATACCATTCTTCAAACTTGAGCACAAATATTTTGGAAAAACTATGGAGAAATGCATGCTTGTGAAGAGAGGGAAATTAAATAAACGGAAATGAAAAACTGAGCTCAACGTGGCAGTGAGCTGAACTTGGAGAAGAGTACCCTCTCCCCCAGCCAGAGCTCCTCTGCCACATGCTCTGCTCCGCAGCATGCCTGGGATGCTATGCTTGGAGCAGGCAGTCTTAGCTTGCTGTATGCTGTGGTCAGTGCAGTGCATCTGTGGACAGGGCATGCACAGAACACAACTGCACAAGCTGGACCGTGCATGACTCAGTTCAAAGCCCATGTTTCTATTTATGTCACTTTTGTTTCTTTACACAAAGATCCTACAAACTGCGTGAGCATACACAGTGTCGTGCATAAAACTTGAAAACCTCAGCTGTAACTCCGTTTCAATAACCAGACTATGCTTCCTGGAAAAAAGCATTAAGTCAGTTCTTCTTAACAAATACCCATTTCTATCTGAGTTACGCAGAATCAAAAGGCTAAAACAGTTTCCTTAAGGTAAATAACTGGGAAATTAAGGTTTACAAGAGTAAATGAAATTTCCATACCCTGGAGGGATATTACTTGTTGCTCAGAGGTGACACACTATTTTTAGGACCATGACGGAAGCTGGATTACTTCTAGTACACTTTGATTGAATTTTCAGAGTTAAACATTTGCCACTCATATCTACGTAGTACAACTGCTGCTCTAAACACTCAGCAGTGTTAGGAGCCAGTTCTCTCAAGGTTTTTGTTTGAGAAAAGCTTCAGTTAAAGTTCCAGCACGGAATCGATATACTCTTTGATTTTCATTTGGTAGGAGACAAAATCACCTCTCTTTAAGCTCTAGTTACATGCCTCTATTATGACCTATTCTAAACTTATCCCCTGGCATAGCAAACGGAATTTCACTAAATGCATAGATAGATATTGGACACCTTGTTTCCACTTTGAGCTCAGTACCGAAGGTAACACTTACCCCTAGTAGTATGACATTAACTCAAGAATAAGTTTTGTATTTCCATTCCATGTTTTACTTCCTCACACCCTTTTCTCTCCCAGAGAACAGCAGAGGCCTATGCCTCCTGCTCACTGTCTAGTTCAACAGCTGAGCTGTAGCAGAGTGCAGCACTACACAGATGGAAGGGGAACAGTGTGCAAAGAACCTTCCAGCTAATGGAAAATCTGTTTTAAATCTTACTATTCAATTAAAGAAAAACAGAGAAAAAAAGAAAACAAATAAAAAAAAAATAACCCACACCAAAAACTCCCCAAAACAAACCACCAACCCACAACTATGGCACTTAAAGCAGCTATTCAGAAAAACATTCCCTAAAAATACGGTCTCATTGTATACCAAAGAACTACACATACTACCCCTAGTCTGAAAATATTAAAAAGTCTCCAACTTGGTAAATTATTTAATAGCTATCAACTTAATTACTCATTTGATAAGAGAAGTATAAAATATTTTATAGCCACTAAGTATATAACCTAAGCTGCTGATACAGACTGCTTTACTTTTGAAGAAAAAAAACCAACAAAGTACTTACCACAGTGGGGTTACCGCTGCTGATCAGCTGGCTGACTTCATGAAAAATGCTTTTGCAGTCGATTGATTTGTCTAATGATCCCCGTTTCACTATCACCGCTACCGCTAATAAAATCTGCTCCCGAACATACTTTTGAAGGCTGTAAACAACATTGCACAAATATATTTGCAGATAATTCTGGACATTGATGCTCATTTAAACACATTTCTCTTTCAAATATTTTGTGTGAATTCATAAGTGAAAGCTGACAGAAGTTAACTGCTAAGACCAGAAAACAAATTATTCTTAAAATGATCTTGCACTGCTACCCAGGGAAACAAAAATGATAACCCAGACTTTATGCAGAATTCTACATGTTCTGAGGTATGTTTTCTATACTTACTTAGGCCTTTGTAAGACATAGGTTAGAAGGAATGTTCGCAGTGACTCAATGCTAGCTTTTTCCAAGAGAATCCATTCTCTTACAACTGCTTCCATTATCGCCGTAGCAGCTTGAAAAAGGACATAGTCCACTTTACTAGTTTCTGTGGGAGAAAACAAAGGCAACTTGAGTATCAGAAGACGTGTATTCAGCTTGAGTGCGTTTCCAACAAAAAAAAATTAATGGAATTTACTATCATTTATTATTAAATAGAATATTGGTGCTATTAAAACAGATTAAGAATTTACAACTCAAAAGGGGACAAAATAATTAATAACCCAATTATCAAATTGTCCAATATTATTCAAGTCAATGACCTAGAAGAAAAGTTGTCTGCACTAGGAGGCTGGTTCAAAGAACAGGAATAAGAATGCTAGTGCAACGGGGGGAATAAAATAAATAAGATGACAGACTTAGTTCTAATACATTAATTAGTAGAAGTGACTAATCTTACAGGCAGGTCAAAGCTGGAAATTTCGTCCTTGCCTTTGAAACCAACAGTGCATAAAAGTACATGTATTTTATGGGTAATAAAAAGAAGCAAATCCACTTACACTTAAAGGTAACATTTGTGTTTAATTATCCAAGAAAAAATTTACACTGTGGTGTATTTAAAGTGTTCTACCTCATGTTCAAGTTTACAGATTTATTTTAAGTTAATCAAAATATAACTTCTGACCACAGTGTAGGAATCATTTGCCATTATTATCTCAATATGGGATTACTATGTATACAAAAGCACTAAGGAAAGTATAAAATTATGTTACAGAGAAAGGTAACAGTTTGGTGACTACAAAGTACAATTTAAAGAGAAATGCCAGAATATGAATGCAATTTCTATGATGATAGAAAGATACAGAGACATTTTTGTTGTTGTCACTTTGCTTTTAAAAATTATAACTTGAAAATAGCAAGTAGTATCTCAGAAGCCAGTTTCAAAACATTCTGAGCTCTGCAGAAAATACAGAAAGAAGTTTCAGAAAGGGTGCAGCCACAGGGTGGTAAAAGTACAAAATATGAAATTATGAAATAGAATTCCCAAACAAGAAGCAGAGTTTGAGCTATAGTGGGTGACCTGCCAGGACTAGAAAAACTGGTTTTGTTTGAAAAAAACTCAGTCATGAGATGAAGGGCTTTAGATTACTACAAAACAAACTTTCTTCCCCCAATTACATACACACAAGTTTATAATATAAATTTCCTTTACATGTAAGTTCTATATCCAAGATAGCAGCTAATTTGCTAAAATATTTTAAAGTAATTTAATCAGGCTTCAAATCTAAACCCATACAGGTAAACGTGCTTAAATCAAAATAAACCAGCTTTAAATCTGCTTAGCTTAATTTGGAAAACTAAGTAACCACTTAAGTAAAAGATTCATGTATATGTCTAACACATATAAAAACAAACTGAATTATTCCTGCACAGGAATTTTAATTCTGGCACTTGTTACCTTGGATCTTCAGCTTTTCTAACTGTAAAAAGCTATCACACACACAAAAAAAAGAGAATGTAATTAAAATAAGACAGAGTTTCCCCTTTGTGCCAAGTCCCGCAGCCGCACAACTGCGATCACTGACAGCAGACATGCAGCCCCCAGCATAAGCCTGTAATTAGCCAGAGCACCATGATCCCCCACAGGAACTTACTAAAGCAAGGAAGGACAAGTTTTGCCAGTGCACTGAACAAGTATAGCTCACAGCAGAATGCAGAGCCTTGTGCTTCCTGGGTTCAACTCCAGGTTTCTAAAGAACAACACAGTAGTGGCTGTTCCGCTCTCCCATATGCTCACCTTTTCCATTATTCTCCCTCTTCTGTCTGCAAATGACATCAACATCCTTGTTATCTCTCTCTACCTCCATTCCAGTTCCTGTCTTGACCATTTTTTTCTGTTTCTTTTTAAGCTATTTACTTAGTCCTCTGGTTCCAGCCCATCCTTACCTGCACACATCCCTTCAGTACACTTCAACTCTTTTATTCTTCACCATGAACAGCTTGTTTCCCTTCCCTGGTTCCTGATTTCACAATCCCCGCCTCTTCTTCCTCAACTCCCAGATCTTAACTATTCTTTCTGTCCAGACACTGAGGAAGCACAAAGTTTTGAAAAAGTCTCTAAGTTCCAGGTCTCAGCATTATAACTGCCTACATTCCCACAAAAAACCTGCGTGGAAACACGCTGGCTTCTCAACGGTGGTAGCATATGAACAGTTTAAGGATGTAATATTTCTAGACATCCAAAATTAAAATCATCTTCATATTCCTTCCAACCAGCCACATTTAAGATTTCATGAAATTTTATTATTCATTTATGATTGATGATGAATGCATCACTTAGATCCAAATGGTCTGCAAACAAAGTTACTTAAGGATGTTTCTGCCCACCTAGTTTTCTCTAAAAATCAATGTGAAAACAAGAAGCATCAATTTTGCTGACCCATCAAGCAAAAAGTGTGATTGCAGTCTTCCAAACCAGATGGAGTACGATTACAATATACTAAACCCAGAAGAAACTCATTTGTAGAGAAAAATTTTGGTTGCGTAGTGGGTGTAGGAAAGGAAGCACATCCTGGTCTCTGTATCACAATATAACATAGGAGTAGGTCTGCAATAGTGACATCACAATATTCATTAATTGTAAGTCTCTAACACAGTACATTTAGAAATTAGTGTTAAAAAAATACTGTGGAATGAATTAACTATGAAAATAATATTTTAAACATAATTCTAATATTTCTCTGTTCATTCTGGCAAATTCTCTAAAAAAAAGTTGCTTTTTGTGGTTTTGGCATGTGCTCTTTTGAGCAAACTTTGAGGTTTCCCCCATCAGGTCTCAGAGTCGGCTTTCACTGAAACTCCCCCTCACCTGTCCCCAGCACTTACATCCGGTCAGTACCACGGTGCTGAACAGCAATCTTACATCCTTACTGCTCCTGTAATTTTCAGATTTAGCTGCCAAACTCTAATAAGTCTCTATAACACCTGTAAAAACATTTATTTTTTAAAACTTGCTACACAACCACATTTATAGCATTTCCATTAAAACCGAAGAAATTTCTGATGAAGGGTGGTATCTGCCTCTTTCCTTTCTCCACATGTATAATCGCACAATTTCAAATCAATACTCTCTTGCTCCTACCAGGTGAACAGAAACTTTTCTAGCTTTTTCCTCTTTTCCTCTGGCTGGGCTGTCAACAGCAACTAAGTTGATCAACTGGAAATAAACTCTCTTTTCAGCACCAATGCAATATCTGATACAAGTGTATAAAATTGCATCATTGGCCAATCTAATGGGAAGCACAAAGCCAAGCAACCACACTACTAGCAGCTGCACAAGCTGCACAGATTAGACAGTATTACAAAATCATGTTGAAGAGAAAATCTATTAAACCAGTTTAGGAACTTAGCTACATTAAGTTATACCTTACAGCTTTGAAACTGACAGAAATAAAACAGAAAATGACAGTAATAGGCCTCACCCTCCATCAAAGAGTACCCCTAATCAAAATCAAAACTGATGTTCATAGTCCTAGCTGCAAAAGAACAGCACAGTTCCAGTAACAAAAGAATGTACACACCTAACTTCATTTATTGAAACTTACCCAAAATATGTTTGCAAACAGCAAATGGTGATTTTGATTTTCTAAATGATAAGAATATGTGCTCAGCATGTTGGCGTTGTTCATTATTGACCATGGAAGGTGGTGCCTGAAAGAAAAAAAAAAATTATTCAAGCACTGATCAAAAATACAGTAAGGGCAATGTCATGAACTTATAAACGTTTGACTTGTTAAACATCAAAACCAAGTATCTTGGCAAAACTGCTTGCTCTCAGGCATAGCCTCTTCTTATATACCACTGTGTATTTACATCACATGCACATAGGTATGAATACCAAGGTAGGAGGCAGAATGTGAATAATTTAAGTATAGTTTCCTAATGATGTTTCTGAAGGAAGTTAAAAGTCAGATCTAAATTCAATCCTTTTTCTGCTCAGACAAAAAAACCACTGCACATCACTAAATGCTGCTACGCACGCTCACAGTCCTGAAAGCAAAGCACTGGCTTTTTTTCTTTAGTTCTACATTTGTTTCAAAATATTTAATTGTATAATAAATTCAAGGGATTTAAAAATTACTACAGATACGTTCTAAAATGAAGTATTACCAGTAACATACCACCCTCTAGTGTTTAATGTTAAAGCTGACATCCTGAGGACTGGGTGTGATTGAAGAGACAAGTAAGCCCATTTGGGAATGGCTATGGTGGTTCCTCAGCTTACACCCATCCCTATATACACCCACCCCGTTACATCCTGGGCATCTTGGTTGCTCAGGTAACACCTGCTGCTCTCCTGTTGAAAGCCACCTCCACGGTGGTTTCTACCTGAAAATCAGCTAGAGGTAAAGCATGAAACCATGCAATAACCTGGACCCCTGTGAGGTGCCTACAGAGCACAGAGAAGCTGCCTGCACTGCAGCCTCACCTCATGGAGCAACCCCAACATCCCCTTCCCCCTCCCTACAAGGTAAAAACAGCCAAGCAGAAAGTATCAGCAGCTCACAGCACCACACTGCTCTCCACTTCTGTCATAATAAATATTCTCCGACTTCTGCTATTTGGGATTTATCTGAACACACACATGGCACAAAATATTCTTGCAGGGGATTGATACTACAAACAGTTTAAGCAAAACTGATGCACCTTTGAGAAAGGAATGTGCACACATCCAAAGATCACATCCGAACTGCAGAGCAGGACCAAGGTGACAGCACAGGTTATCGACCTTCAGCTGGACTTCCAAACTTCACATTCCAGCCCTGTCCCTAGCAGTTTGAAGAGAGCGTATGTGCCACCTATCTTTCAGTTGTGATTTATATCCACTGCTTTGAGAATAAAAGCACCAAGACCTTAGCATACAGACCAAGGTTTTTAACCCAAGTGAAATATTTTCCAGTAAATAAACCATAAGAAATCTCATTTAGCAGGCATTTCTGTGATGTAACTTCAACTCCCCTGCACGCAGCAGGAGCTGTTCCTAACCATCCGTGTTTTCTGCAGTCTGAAGGACAGTCCTCTGCATGGACTCTAGCTACATTCACTGCAATAGAAGCAGCTGTACAGAATGCCAGAAAAATAATTGGAGCAGGTTATCAAACATTCAGGAATTACCTACACAGCAACAGCACTTCAGTCAGAGCTGTGGCAAATAAACCAAACCAACAAAAAAAAAGGCAGTCCCCATTTTTTCCCCCCATTGTATGGGCAAGCATTTGTGCAAATGGACAGAAAATCAGACTGGGGAAGTGATTACCAAAAATCATCCTAGATTTTTTTCATCTAGATCAGTTGGGGGGAAAAAAAAAACCAAAAAAAAAACCAAACCACCAACCAACCAACAAAAAAAAAAAGCAGTTTTTTTCCATCTGGATCAGTTCCACAGCCTGGTTCACCATAACCCAACACAAAAGCCTAAACCAGCACAGTATGGGACATATTGGGTGGTGATAGGCTGCTTTTTTCCAGCACCAGTTATCATTTAAGGTGCATTTAATCTACAGCCCCTGTTGCTGTGCAGTGCCTGGGACTAATTATAAGTCTCAAGGAACACACAGCTCTGCCCAATGAGATTTCACGAGAACTAAGAATCATATTTCTTGAGACAAGTGACTTATTTTAATAACTTTCTGCTACCGAAGGGAGAGGTCCTACTGCTTTCTTGGTCCCACCAGCATGGTCTCGTTACCTCTTTGCATGATACTTTCTATCAACTAGTCCACAAAAGAAAAAGAGGATAGAGGGGAAATCCAGAGGCAAGAGGAATGAACATTTGTTACTCTAATAAGCACCAAAAAGCCAGACAAGTGCCAGAGCCAGCAATGATGGGGAGAAAAGGAATGGAGAGACATTTCCCTTTCAACACTACTGACCTTGCAGCTCACAGCTCTGCAGTCTCACGAAGCCTCACTAATTATAGCCATATTAGAACAAATCCTTTGGGTATGACAAAGCATAACTTTTTGCAAGTCTGGGGTAATTTATGTTCACATCCTTAGAGTAAGAAAACCAAATCAGGGCTACCTGATCCAAAACTAATTTTGCATTAACACATTATATTTAAGTTTGCCATACAGAGATCCTATCTGTTTTCACTGTTCTGTAATACTTTAGGGCACTTTCAGGGATATCAGCTTCAAACTATGGCACCACTAAAAAAAAACAACCAGAGAAGTAAAATTTTATGGGAAATACCTCCTTCATGCTCATGATAACTAGAAAATAGACCTCTTGCCTTATATTATTTTAACTCTTCTACTTCTCTGAAATACGGTTACAGAAGACCTTTGACACTTTGGAAAGGAATATGGCACATCATATTCCTGTATTAATTTTTAAAATCACAATAACTTATTAATACATTACAAACCTTGACTCTCAAAACTGCCCAGAACAGACAAGTGCAACAGCTAAGGTTTGAACTGTACTGTAAAGCCACCAGAGGGAGCTTAAAGCTCACAGTCTTCTGCCTTCACTGCATCCAGACAATATTTATCTGTACAATAAAAGTAAAGTCCAGCTAATTTTTGCTTTAAAGAAAAGGCCAGCATATACGTATTCTGTGCAAATTTCACATCATAAGAACACTGGCTTTCTGAGCCCAAGAGCCCTGTACCCTGGTGCCCAGCATCTCCTTGGCACAATAGGGTTAGAAACATACCCAAAGCATTCATCATGTTTGGAAGGTCCCCTAGAACACACACACCCATTCACTGTTTTCTTTCTAATTGTCTCTCTCAAACTTTTCTCTACTATCCAACTTACAAGGAATTAAAAAACAGTAAGGGTAATGAGCAGATTCTTTTGGCATACTGAAACCATTTGCAGCTATATCACTTTCCTTTCTGTACTGTCTGTACTTTCTGTACTGTCTGACATTAACTCTAATACGCATCTGTTCTCTCTTTTGCCCTGCAAATTACCTATAAAAACTTCTCCAGGACAATGATAATCTTCCTGATTTTAGCATAACAAGCTACTGCCCCATAAAAAGAGAGTTCCTACATGAGACAGTATTATAAATAAAATTACAACCTTTCTGCTACCAAAGCGGTCTGGATACAGAAAAGGACCAGAAGCAGCAGTGCCCACAAATAGGATCCAGCAGGACTACTGTTTCAAATGGCAGCTACCCACTCAAAGAAAAGAGAAATTGAAACAAGACAAGACTAGAAACACTGTAGCAGACTAGCACTAACACTTGCAGGACCACTAAACTTACCTGAAAGCCTGGACAACTAATAAGAAAGTAACGTAACTGCAGAAGACAGAAGACCAACTGTCACAGAAAGCACACGCGTGACAAGGAAACATCTGTTGATGTACATGTGGAAAGAATAAGGGCTTTGAGATTTTATTATTTTCAATAGGAATAGTTAGATGTATACAGAGGAACTGAACCTACACATATGTATTCAGAAATATCTGCTTTATGCAGGCATTTCCTACATATTTTATACCTTTTAAAATATAATGTAACTATGACTTACTTGCCAGGATGGAAAGTGCCAAGAAATTAAGGTAATAGATACATGACAAAGAAAGCAAACAGGTTGCAAATACAAGATGTTCATTAAGACTAAAGTTGAAGTCACCATGCATCGGCCATTAACTGGCTGAAGAAATAACACTACATCCACATTTGAAGTCTGTTTTTTTAGTTCCTTCCTCTTATTTGAAAACACTTTTTGCTTTAAAAAAATAAAAGCGTTGAATTCTACCCTCCCAAGTGATTCTGTTCAGGCAGTTTCATGTCAATCATCACAGATATAAAAAATACAACTTTTTTTTTATCATATATTAGAAGTCACATTATTTTCTTAATGGCTTTAGATCACAGAATAGAATTGCGGGATTCCATAGTAGTTTGAACTGGAAGGGACTTTTAAAGGCCATCTAGTTCAACCCCCTGCCATGGGCAGAGACACTTTCACCTTCTACCCAACCACAGTGCTCAGAGCCCCATCCAATTTGGCCTTGAACACTTCCAGGGATGGGGCATCCACAACTTCTCTGGGCAACCTGTGCCAGTGCCTGACCACCTTCATTGTAAAAAATTTCTATCTTCTTACAAGGCCAATAAAAAAAGACTGAATTGGCTTCTGACTATGAATCTTGACCTCTTCAATACCTTCAACACCTTGATTGTTTAGTAGTTTCTTCTAATATCATTGTGGATTCCAGAGAATACTACATACTGCTTAGTTAAGACACTGATAGTATCTTAAAAGTAACAACTTCTACCATTCAAGTGACAGTACTATTATTAAAATCAATAATGGAGTCGGTTTTTATTTAAATATTTAGTTAACCAGCTTGCATTGCTACTTCTGCATCATAATTTTGCTAAGAAAAATCCTGGCCATGATCAAATATAAACATAACTAAGGATGGGGAGAGCAGCGTTCATTCCTTGCAGAAAAAAAAACTTGCTAAGACAAATTTCGATTTTTCACTTTTGCTATGGCAAGACAGCACTGAATACAACCAAAGTTAGCATCTTTCTACAATTACACTGGGGGAAATCTGCAAATTAGTATGTCACAAAGAACAGTCATGCACTCCTCCAGACTTTGCTGCTTGGGAGAACACAACACAGTACACTGGAGTGTTTTAAGCTGACACCCACAGTATTCCCACCTACAAAAACGTCCCCTATGAACAGTACAGCCTAAACACTAGTAGGATTATGGAAAAGCAAACATGCCTACTAAGAGAATATTTTGGTTTAAAAAAAAAAAAAAGGATCAAATTGCTTGTACCTGCTAGTACTAAAGCCAAGTAGGAGACCTTCTTGCCAAAGGCAATGTTTATGTCTGCAAGTGAAGTACATTACAAACTTGACAAGGGCAGAAACAAAAATCTGATACTTCTACTGAAGTGTGACTTCATAAAACTCACCACAAACTCTCCAAACTAAGCTTCCCAAATATATAGGGGAATCTTGCCTTCCTTGCAGTCAAAAGGTACAATAAAACTGTTCCCAAACTCTGGTGGGTGGGCCAGTCTTGGCTTATAAAAACCCAATTAAAGACATTCTTGTTCTTCACAATGGTGTCTAGACTCTGCTGTGGAGAGACTGGAAACCCAATGGGGAAAAGCTTAGGAAACGGATCTCTATCAATATACAAGGATAAGCGAAAGCCACCACAGATGGCAATGGCACTGCTGGGTCTGGACTTTGCTGACAGCCACCATCAGGCAAGACACATTCAGAGAAGCAAGGAATAAAGGAAGCCCAGATGGCTTGCCAACATGTCCCAGCAGGCAGGGAAGCCAAGTAATAGTGAGGCATATGCAAAGGAGAAAGATCATGAGTGAACTTGAGAAACATGTGCAGGGGAACACCATGTGATGGTGACAACATAGCTGAGGAGTACAGGCAAAAATAGAAGGAGAAAGAGAAAAAAGGGAAAAAGTAATCAACACAAGGGCAAGCAATTTTTAACTAGTGCACATACTGCATTTAAGACAGCTAAATATGTAACTCCACCCATGTAAGCAAGTGTTATAGCTGCAACATAGCTAAATGATCAAAAATCATTCAATTTCAAATTACTGTGCTGCTCTACCAAGATGACCAAAACCCACTAAAATCAGATTTCTGTACCTTAAATTAAAAAAATACCTTGAAAGAATTACTCCCCAAAATAGTTCTGCTGTATAAGCAATTTATACAAAAGAATCAGACTCTCAGAATAAGATTTCCAAGTTTAACTCTACCAAAATCATATCAAACAACATGCCCCATGACTACATTACTCTGACTTCTGTGGAGCCAAGCCATAACAAGTTTCCATTCCAGTTTTAGCAGTAACACTTCTCAAGTGTTTCAAATAAGCTTTTTCCTACAATATATCACAGCACACTCAAAAACTGTCACTTGTCTCATTAAAGTAGCTAATCCAAGAGATTAAATACAGGGGTCAGGCACAGAGAACTGGACAATTAGCCACACTTTCGTTCTTAGATATTCACCCTACTTATCTAGCAGACACTGATACCTAATGATGCAAGGAAGTCTCGTCGTCTCATGAAGCAGATGCCACGAGCTCACAATTCAGACTAGATGAAGATGCTCAGCTCTGCAGCGTTTGGCAACTGCTTTACATGTAGATCAGACGTTCCTTGGGCACAAGGCCAGAAGGAATTTGGACAAGTGGCATCAACAGCAGATTCTGCTGTCCCAGTCAGATCTGTCATGGCATCACTACCTAGCTTTGAGTAATAGTTACTACAGAAAACTTAGCTAGCATAAAAAACATCTCCAACTATGTTCCAAAGACTTCCTTCACACTTATTTTTTGGAACAATCATTTAGCAGTAACTCATTTCCCAATTTAAAAGATAAGATTATTTCTGAACACTGGTAAGATGCAATAAATAACTTCCAATTAGACCCACACTAGAGACAACATGGTGAAGATGTAAGACTTTCTGAACAAAAACTTTTTGATTTTTTTAAAAAAATTCTTCCCTAAAAGTAATTATGACTTGAATTATTTAAACTCCAGAGTGCCCAGTATTTTTCAGTATATATTTGGAACAAATGTGTGACTGCTGGAGGAATTGCCTCCTACACACCTACTCACTCACATCTTGCTTTCATGCAGAAACTTAACAATAGGGAAAAAAAGGCTATTTTTTTCTTATCAGCTTTTGCTTTGTATTTTGAAGCTGAAATATGTTATTAAGTCTTTTGCAAGTAAAACAGGACACAAACTGTGGTTTGTAAGAAGAGCTATTCTCAGTTTGGTAATGGTCTTATATGAGATACTATACATATACATTAATTGACTAAAGAACCAAAGTAAATCATTAACATCAATAACAAAACATTTTCTGAGATAAGACTTCTCTCCAAGGCAAGCAACAAACACTACTGAGATTTTAATTCTCTGCTAACAACTTGATCTACAAAGATAAAGTATTACAGGCTTTCCACTGAAATTGCCCTTCATTTATGTGCACAACACACTTTAGATACATGCCTTGTGGCAACCAGACTGCAGAGAACTATATACAAGAAGTCAAAGTGCCTTTACAACAATTGCACTCACATCAGCCTCAAGTCCTGCTCTCCTGTTTCCTTTCATTGTGTAAAGGCAAAATCTTCCTATCAAGAGATGGGAGATTTAGCAGAAAATAACCTCTCATGCGTTCTAGCAACTCCTCAGGTATCACAGGGGCTGGTGGTGGCTGGCCTTAAATTCTGAGTGATAGCCAATTTGGCAACACCATCCTCTGACCATCTCCTGGAGCTGGAGTGAGCTTCCCCACTAAACAATTCATTATCCTGAAGCTACCCAACATCTGTTCCTAATCCCACTTAAAACAACCTCACAAAATAAAGGGTTTGCAGCTTACCCTCCCTAATTCTCTCAGGAAGAAGCACAGTTGTTTTTGTCCTTGGGCTTTGGTAGTTGTTGTTGACAGGTGAGGAAAGCACTATTCATACTCTCATCACCAGAGAGGAGAGTGCCTGTTTTGTAAACTTATTTGCACATTTCCTCAATAACAATGTCAGATGTAGCCATTTGGGAAGCTACCAAGACTAGGGTTGAAAGAGAAGTCAAACAGCAGCAACATTATTAGCAAAATAAACAGTAGAAGCTGGTGACCTAAGAGACGAAAAAGCTAAACTGAATGTCAACAGTTAAGACCTTGACAAAAATCAAAACAAAAACCAAAACAAAATGATGATGCACAAAAAATGCAAAGCTCTGTTTGCACTTAAGATCAGTGAACGTTAATGTAATGCTTTTCAGCAACTGCTTCAACAACACACAATTCAGCTTTAAGGCACCTAGTATCAAACCAGCAGCTAGCTGCACTGGGGGAACACATTCCTTCCCCACCAAGGGCTGCAGTCCTGTGCAACCGAGATACAGGCTCCCACCTGGGGATCTCTGGTTCCTCTATACACATATCTACATAGAGATCCTGTGGAGGCATTCTCATTAAATCTATCAGTGACAAATGTGTAAAATGGGGCTTTTAGATGAGGGGTGTAACATAAGAGGAAACCAACTGAGCTGTAAGGTGAAACCCAGGGGAGGCAGGCAGGGTCTCCCAGCACCAACAGTGACTCATCACAGCAAGATGAGTGACCAACTGACTTAAGGGACCATGTGAATGCCAGTTGGGACCACCAATATAAGACCAAGCTGTGGCAGATCAGTTTTGGGGAAGTTCATAACAAAACCTTGAAGACCACCTATTTGCAGAGCCAAACAAAATAAGCAAAAGGAGAAGAGCCTTTGCTGCTTGCCCAAGGCAGAGGAGTGACACATGTAGATGCTGGGCCAGAAAGTATTACACTTGACCCCACATCATCAACTTGGATACCTTCCACCTGTCCCCAGACAGGCAGTGCACAGGGCTATGACTTCTCTTGTGCTGCCACAAGACACAGGTGACAGTTCTGCTGTAACTCATCAATGAGCCATTGTGGTTTGTGCTTGTACAATTGTTTCTGCTGCTTATTAGCTCTGATACTGCTTGCATGCCATCACTAATGCAACAATTAATGATAGTTGAAACATTGTTTCACAGTAATAAAGGAAGGTATAACTGAGTGTTGGTTGTCATCCAATTGCACCACTGATCTCTGTGCAAACCAATGCTTAAAACCCAGAGCCACGGATGCTCTGTGGCACAGGTCAATGCACCAGCCTCTGGACTACACAGAGCTACTGGATTTTCACACTCTCTGTTAACGATGCTGCAACACATCATTTGAATTCTACAAACTGCCCCTGCCCTCCTTCACACATTGTTGGAGCAAAAACCTATGCAGCCAGGATATTTACTTGTGATGTGAAAGAGTCAAATTCAAGATTCTTTCAAAGCAGCCTGAAGAAATAGTTGAATATGGCTCAATCACTTCCTGCTGTATTAAAAGCTATCAAGTCACCCATTTCTGAAAGACTGGAAATAGAAAATTGAGGAACATACCACTCACTCCAATACAATACCACAGAGCTTTTCTGCAGCTCTTCCTTCTCCAAGGACGATTTCAAAACACGTTTGTGAAGGATGCTGGTATTACTATTTTCCATCATTAGAACAGGATCCCAGTCTAAGTCGACAGTAATGAAGAAGGGCTGCCTCTGCAGAACTCCAAGGCTGTGGTGCCTGGAGATTTTCCTCTCCTTCCAGCCATGTTAATTCCTCTCCGCTCCTAGACACATTATTATCCCATGCTAGCTTTGGCAAGTGCCAAGTCCTTCTGACAGCCAGTCCAGCTCACTAACCTAGCATATAATCAATCCAGCAAAAAGACAAGTAATGTTTTTTCTCTGCCACTCAGTGTTAGGCTAGTTTAGGTTCCCGTGAAAATATACCCTATGTCTGCATCACACTTACAAGCCTGGGACTGCAGATGTTCTTCACCTTAGCCAAGGCTTTTGAAATCCCAGGGACCGCCATCATAAACTGTAAAATTCCATGGCGAAACACCTTTCTGCACTTCATTGATTTCACAGCCACAGATTAATTATAGAAAGCCTTCAAGAGACCCTGGCATAAGGCATTTTTTCAACACTACCACAGCTGCGCCTCTAGCATTTTGCATAGCTGCACATAACACAGCTGGCCTGTATGACAACAAAGACTGAAATTCATAATTTCAGCACAAATCATGATATACCTTTAGCCTTTCTTCATATTCACTTTTGTAGTTCTGTAGATTTTGAATTTGGTAGGCACCACTAAACCAACTTACCTGACTTACAAAGTAACAAAAGCAAAAACCATTGTTCACTGGCTCCTACATTAACTTAAATAACTTTTACTGTATTTTCTACTAAAAAAAATCAGTCTTGATTTGAAAAGAAAGAGAAATGTATATGCTACTTCCTAAATGGTTAAATAACATCATTTGACCAAAATTTCTTCTAGGAGCATAGGCAAGCTCTCTCATCTCAGTCAAGGCAGTACAACTGTCTCTAATGCAATACAGTGAAAATTACTTTAATTAAAAGACTCTTTTCTCCCTGCATTCACTTCCCAATCTAGTTCACTATGCAACCACTCAGGTGGGTGCACTATTATCCTGTGTTTTGGCAGAACTAAAGACAGCACTGTACAGGAGCCACTCATGGTTATATCTCTGAAGTAGGAAAGTCTGGGGTTTTCCTTTTTGGGAGACAGGAAAGAGGAAGAAGAGGGACTATTTAAAATATATCCTCCTGTCAGTCTTCCTTCATTCCCTAAAATCCCTATCTAAACAACCACTCCCTATTCAACAAGATGTTTTGGACTTTAAAGTCCAAAGAACCAATACAATGTCTCCTACAGCTCAGATCTGACACCTTCCCTTGTACGCCACACCTCCCAGCACATATGTGAGTTTATGCCATCCATACACCCCACTACGCATCAAAATTGCAGAGATCTTATGTACACCTAATTCAGACAGACCTTTTAGAATCAAAGTACTGTCAGAAACTGATGAAAAAGAATATTTTACTTATCTGCTTGTGACAGGATCAGCTCAACTTAATAATCAAGAGGATTTCTTCCACCTCTCCATAGGGAAAGCTGTTAATTAACTAATGAACACAGATTAGCATAACAACGATAAGACTCTTAGGAAGCAGGTTAAAGAGAAAACAGCAGTAGGTAGTGCCTGAAGAAGAATTACCCAGATGGAGTTATGGACTAATGGAGCTCCCCAGCAGATGAATGTAGAAGCAAGCACACAGTATTTACATCAATTACTCAGAACAAAATATAGAAATATGCCAATGCAATGGTGACATGTCAAATGGGTATGAAACATATTGATTCAAAAAGACAAATACTCCCTCTGTGAAACAGGGGAAATAAACCCTAAGCATGCAGAATCCCATTTCACTAGATCTTAATTTCATCAAACAAGGTGTTTACTTCTCAAAGATATCAGAATCTCTATCAGTTCTCACTTCTCTAATCTCAGCTCTTCACCTTAGTATAGACATGCTCCATGCACATTTGTTCTCAGCTCTCAGGTAAGAGTTTCACTAGCATGGTGCACACTGCATGTACTTATCTCCCAGGCTGTAATCTGAACTGTGTGCCTGTAAAATGCACCAACCATAGCCGTTCTTAAGCAAAAGAAGAAAAAACTATACATATATATATGATGGACTCTTAAGTTACTCAGTACTGCTCCAAAAAACGCTTGGGTATGGTTCTCTGAAAACATCACCTTGCTGTTCTGAAGCAATAAAGAAAAGTACAATCTTAAGTACTATTAGGAAAGGAATACAGAAGAATATCAAAAATTTACAACCATCTAAAATCAAGTACCCACATCACAAAAGAATGCAGTTCTGGTCAGTTCATTCAAAAACAGTATCATAAATCTAAAAAATTACAGAGGGATGATTTGATGTATGGGGGAATATCCCATATGAAAAAATGACAAGACCCTTCAGTTTAGCTAAGAGATGACTCAAGGGTGCAATACGATAGAGAATTATAAAAATCACAAAGGATACTGTACAAGACAAATCAGAACACTTTTTAGGTATTTCTCATAATTTAAGAATTAAATTATCAAACAGCAGGCTTCACTCAAATAACTATGCTGGGTTTTTCCAAAAACACTTGTAAACCCTATTACACTCAGACAAGCGTGTGTATATATATATACACATATATAGAGAGAGAGGGAGACTAAATAATATACATAAAAACTAAAAGAAAGAAAAGCATTCCAAAAACAACTGGACACATCTGTGGAAGAAAAACAACGATAACACATCAAGCTTTTGAAACTGCTAATTCAAATAAGGTAAAGCGTCTATGAGTGAAGGGATTATCCTCACTCTTCAGACCTTCTCTAAATCAGCAGCTAGAGGCCACCACTGGAAAAAACTCATCTGAGCAGATGTTTTGTCTATTCCAGCCATAATATAGCACACATCCTGCTTGTTTTATGGGTGACAACTTGGAGGACTTTCAAAAATCTTCTCAGCATTGGAATGATTCATTTGTCTGATTTCTTCCAACAGACAACCTGCCATAACAAAAGCAGAGCTAGTCCATCTCTCCCTTTCACCCTTACTATGAGACATGTTTCACAGTCTGAAAAACTGCCTCACAATGAAGACAAATTGCAACAAGAAACTGAACTTCCTTGTGGAATAAGGATTGTCATGGCCCTTGTGGAAGACAGATTGGCTGGTTATGTCAAGATGTGAGATTGTGGAGAATTGATGAGGCTGATTCAGCAAAACCGCAAGCTAAGCCACTTGCTCATCTTGCACCTGGCCTTCAGCAGGGCTTAACAGCTGAATGGTGGCTGGGCTGAAGCGGAGGCCCCACAGACCAATGTTGTCTCAGTGAAGAGCAGAAGAGAACCCACATCTCTGTGCCAGCCCTCAGCCTCATTGCCCCTTCACTGTGCACCACAAGCCTTGGTTTAGATCTGTTCCTCTGAGGAGCCAATGATGGGAGTAAAGACCCAGCAAAGGTCAGAGGAGCGTACTGAAGTACCACACTTCTCTTCTGTCTTTTTTTCAGCCACAAGTTAGGTAGCTCGGTTTGATGAAGGTAACCAAAGACCCTCATTATCCCCTTGTTTACATATTAAAAACTACACCCACCAATACGAAAATAAGAAAACAGATGTCCCCCTACCCCACATCTATGATGGCAGCAACAGGCAGCCAATGATTTTTGACTACACTCATTCACCCATTTGCCCAAGAAGTATAAAATTGATATTTGAAATCCTCCACTATGGAAGGACAAGAACACAACCCCACTCTGCAGACAAGTCAACGGGCTTGCTCCTCTCCCCTCCCCAAAGCAGGCATAACTCTGTGGTAAGATTTGTGTCTCTGACTCTGTTGGAGCTTACCTGGGAACACTTGTACACAGAGCAACACACTTATATTTTGTAGGCCTAGTGCAGTTATCAGCAATCTAATAAGAATCTATAATCTGCTGCTTCAATAAACCAGACTATTCATGACTCCACAACCATGAAAGTTCTTATTCAACGTGACCGGACTTTAGTGCCTAACTGGTTATAAATGAGAAATTAAGCCTATCTGCACCCAGCTCCTCTGACCTCTGAGGACTAGCTACAAGGCAAGGGAGTTTATTTTCTGACAATTTCATACACTTACCACAACAGCCCTGATCTCCAAGAAAGGTAGGTCAAAAAGAGCCAACCATACAAACTGTCATGGTTGATGGTATAAACAATCTGGTCTTACTAAAGTGCTTCCTTATGCTCTTATTCTGTAAGCTTATTTGAAGCTCTGAAAGTGAAGTTTGTATGACTACTGTCAGACTACCCAACTTTAGCCTGAAATCTCCCTCAGAATAGCAGGATAAATCACAAACTAAGTGGTAGCCCGAGAAGGCGGTGATGTGAGAATCCACATCACCCCACACACACACCCAACACCCAGCCTTCGAAACAGACCACAGTCAAAACAGAACATTTACAAACTTTTAAAGAATGGAATTCTTCTGCAAAAGCCTTTGCTCAAATGTTCTTTGAACCTTCCAAGAGCCACACCACATAGAATAGCCTAACAGGGACCTCTGGACCTACTTCGCTGGATCCCCTGCCCAAAAAAGAATTCGTTTCAAAGTTAGATCAGGTTGTTCAGGGACTTGTTCAGTCAAGTATTAAACATCTACAAAGATGGGAGATCCCATAGCCTCTCCACACGGTCTGCTCCACTGCCTTCACCAATCACACTTAATGTGATTTTTTTTTGTCTTCTCTCCAGCTGGAATGCTCCTTTCTGAAACTTGTAACCTCTTCTCTTTTCAGTGTGCACCTCTAAGTGAAGTCTGGTATTTCTAATATCAAGAGAGTCTCAGTCAGCAAGTAAATTGTACAACGAAGGTATATTATACACTTTAGCCAACCTGACAGCTCACCACTAAGAGGGGCAGACCAGCCCTGTACGTGTCAAACAATCTAATTTCAGTGCCCCTGTGCTAGCTCTGCAACCTAAATGGCTGCACAGATAGCCAATACATCTTGCTAACCTGACAGAAATCCATTCCCTTGTTTAATTCCTATGTCATCTCAGCAATATTAGTATCTTCTGCACATGGTCGCAAGGGAGAAAGCAGAGCTGCAGGTAAAACAGAGCACCCCTTTTTGGAGGGAGTAAACAAGCAACCCGTGAATTTACATTTAGGTGTCACAGAATATCATATGCTAGAAAATTTCAACCTGCTTTAATAAACTCTCAGCAATAACTAGATGGTGTTAGGCATGCTTCCTACTTCGTCCTCTCATTTCTGGGATGAAATTTACATTTCTTTCCTTAATAATACAACCAATGTCTTCTCTAGTCCATGAAGACAGCTATTAAAACAGCGCTTAACTAGTTCTAATTATATTTGGCATTAATTACCACCTGAGCTAAACAGAACATAATAGATAGGAGATACATGGTCAGGGGATGCCATGCCAGCCGGAAATGGAGGAGGAGTAAATTAATTCAAGTCATACAGATGTTGGTGTATGGTCTTTATCCAGCCGAAGTCACACAGGCCAAAGGTGGATACCAGACTGTGGCACTGAAAAACTTCACAGCAAAGCACCAACCTTACTTCAAGTAAACACCATGTAGCTTTACTGGAAAGGAACTACGTACCCAATTTTTTTATTGCAAATACTTTTACACACATTAAAGAAAATTGTCACAGTACTAGCCTTCAAAGTCATATTTGGCAGCTAATGACAACATAAGTTTCATCTTTTATAACAACTCTTCAATTATACCAAATTCCAATTCTTTTTCAAATTAACCCTTTTGAATGTGAGCTACCTCGAACCTGTTGAAAGGCATTACTGGTAACAAAGGAAAAGCATTTCTATGCAGCTGTAGAACAGCTTGGTGAGAGAAAAGATTGAGCATTTCCAGTTTTCAGACATGGCACACCATGGTTTGCAAAGTCCATAAAGATCAGCAATTTAAGAGATCAGAACTTGGGCATACTTTATCTGATATCTAAAAAGTAATTTTCCAAAGGAAAACTCAACTAACCCAGAGCAATGGAAAAAAAAAAAAGAATTATGAAAATACTTATCAAAGATTTAGAGAGCTCACAGTAATCCATACTTATCCTCAAGGAAAGTTAATTAACATATTCAGGTCTTTTTATTAGCACACCATTATTCTCCTCAAGGCTCAATATTTCAATTTGAAATCAAAATAAGTATCAAGTAAACCACCACCACTCCCTGCCTGCTCTGTGTTTTGAAATGCTGAAACACTTTCAATGCATCCCTGGTCCTCTGTATTTTGCAAGGATTGCTACTGTCTCAGCTGCGACAGACTGTCATAAGAAAACCTTGCTGAATCCCTCCACAGCTCCCTGCCCAGTTAAAACCTTCTGCCATCTATTGTCAGACCATTCACAGCTCTGCCCTTTCCCATTGCTTCAGGTATGGCTCCACTGCAAGGTGCCGACCTTGACTCATGACGTCCAACACTAGCACCTGGTTCATCACCCTCCACCCCACAAGTCCTCAGATTTTTACATAAATACCTTCCTAAGTGATCCCAGCAGTTTGCTTGATCAGTTCACCTCTCCCGTCAGCCACACAGAGATAATTTCCTGCCCTCATCCCCAAGCAGACCTTTTACCAAACAGTGCAGCCCTCTGGCTAAATGAAATTCAGATCATCACTGTCCAGGTGCAGTCACGAAACACAATCAGGCCCCTCTTTTTGCACAGTTGCTAGTGAGACAGAACAGGAGCAGAGCTCATAACTCTTTCAGTCTCTGAGGTCTCACGTCCACCTTTGTGAAGCACCTGCTGAGCTGCACTCCTCTCCTGCACCCCTCCAAAGACTCGATGATTTTTGAGAAGGAACACAGAGCAATAACCCTAAACAGTTCTCACAGTTCTTCCACAGCCAACCCTGCTTAAAGCCTTATTCTGGGTCCTCACCCTCATGGATAGCTTTAGTGAACATCTCTGTTTCATGCAGCTTCCTCGGTAAGAGCCATCTAACTAATTCTTCTCAGTTTAGTGTTGTCTATGAAATTTCCAAAATCAGCTGTGGAAAAGAAATAAAAGAAGAAAAAACTAAATACCACAACAAGTCGGGTTTCATACTGTCAGAGCCTGTAGCGAGGAAGGTAGAAATTCAACAAGGATCCTAATGTCTGCATGTGCTTGCAGACCCAAAATGTATTTTTATCAGCAAGTTCAGCAACTATTCTTCAACAGAAGCACAAACATTACCATAATAGGCCTGCACCTTTTCACTGTATTAAGGTTTTTATTTAATTCAACTCTACAGTAAGTTGCTTTTCCCTCTCTGTGCTAGCAGGGCTATGCTAGGGAAACAATGCCCATACAAGTTACATTTAGTCTTCAAGCACAGATGCAAGACTTTGGAGATGCCACTCCACATGCTATCGGTTTGATACAGAAAACTACTTAACCACCAGCTTCGTTCCACACATGTGTTCTGTTACACAGTAATACTTACTACTGATTTTCCTTATGTAGTCAAACTCTCCTGGTAACTACTGCATTTGTGTTATTTTTAAAACAGAGATACACCACAGACCTTATCAGAACATCTAACAATCTACACAGACATGTTTTGTAAAGCATGCATGAATCCAAAGCAGCTCAACGCTTGAAACCCATCACTGGTGGCATACTTTGAGAAGTATTTTTCTAAAAGGACGAGTGCTTGCTGCCAAGCTATTTACCTTTACTGCTTGAAAACACAGTCAATGTTTTTCAGGCTTTGACTTCACAAGGAGTGACACTCAGGAGTAAAGCTGATCACCTCCCACTTTACAGTCAGGCTACTTCAGCAAGATATTAAAACAATCGTTCAGGTTCTGGTCATTGACTAATTATTGATACCAGAAAAACTTTGCTACTATTTCTTTGGTTCTTTTGAAATCCCATTAATATCAACACCTTACAAACTTTATTTCTGTCAGAATGATTTTTTGGTAAGATGAATTCTGTGGGGAAGGCTTTCAGCTAGACATGTACAGAAGATCTGCAATAAAGACCTGTAAACTATACCTGCCAACACAGAGCCTTTCATTCAAACACGTCTTTTACAAGGATGCAAAACTAGGATGTTTTAACACCAATGGTCACTACCGGTATCCAGCTCCATCGCATTACTGATCTTTGCCATACGGGCTTTCTTTTCCACTCAATTATGAAAACAAGATAACACACAGTCAGCAGGGACAGTTAATTGATAATAAACAGATCAAGTGCGAAGCACCACTCATGGCTTTGCTTCAAGGCGGCAGCACCGCGACCCTCTGGCTCCTCGGTGCTCCTCCGCTCAAAGGAAAACTCTGGAACCGGATCGCGCCACTCCCCAGGCCGCTTCCACACTGCCAAAGGCGCCTCGCTGCCCCCGCTGGGCTGGGGACGGGCGCGACCTCCTGCCGTTCCTCCGCCGCCGCGGGAGGTGCCCGGGGCCCCGGCCGAGAAGGAGAGAGAGTTGCTCACTGGCAACTTCGGCGAGGGTCTCGCCGGCGGACGGTGGCGGTGCGGGGGCTCGGGGACGGACACCCCGCAGCCGGGGCGGACAGCGCTGTGCGCGGACAGCCGGCAGAGCCTGCCCGGGGCGGCGGGGAGCGGGCGGCACATGGAGGAGCGGCGCGGCGTGCGCGGCGGGGCCGGCCCCGGCTGCG